>JAYEPQ010000004.1:22176639-22181639 GCA_036321105.1 Dracaena cambodiana | reverse complement strand
TATTATTCCTATATTTTATGCTAATAATTTTTATCAGAGCCCTGGTTCGAGTCAGATTTTGCTCAGATCAGTGTTGATTTTTAGTGGGAGTTATAGCAAAAGATAAGAAGGGAAAGAGTGAAAATTTTGATCGGATAGACTTCCAATGGTAGAAGTTACAGATGGAAAATTATTAATATCAAAATAATTTACATCAACCACTGTTTAAAGAAAAGTTAGAAAAGATGACTGATGAGGAGTGGGAATTGTTGGACAGGAGGGATTTGGCGCAGATTCGATTGTGCCTGATAAAGCAGGTTGTGTTTAACGTGTACAAGGAGAAAACTACTTTAGGTTTGATGTCAGCGATGGCTAAATTTTATGAGAAGCCGTCTGCTCCAAATAGATTGTTATTAATAAAAAAATTGTTTAACTTGATGATACTTTCTGATAGTTCAGTTGTTAATCATTTGAACGAATTTAACATATTATGGGTACAACTTGAATCCTTAGAGTTTGCCTTTACTGATAATATTAAAGGTTTGATATTATGAGTTTGTTACCGGATAGTTGGAGTAATATTGTTATGACCATTAGCAATACTTCCAATACTGCTCTTAAATTTGATGATGTTGTGAGTACAATCATGAATGATGAATTGATAAAAAAGAGTATTGGTGAGAGCACAGTTTCTACACATACTGTTTTGTCTGTTGATAATGACAGAAGGAAGGAATGGGGTAGAAGTTTAAGTAGGGAGTCGAAGTAAAGAGGGAGATCAAAATCTAAGGGGATGTTCAAGAAAATTAATGTGTTGAAAATGTATGACAGAGGGTCAAATGAAGAAGAATTGTCTAAACAAAGATAAGGAGGGAGTGAATGAGGTGAATCCAAATAAGGAGTATGATGACTGTGCTTGTCTTCTCATACAGATTTAAGGTCATATTTATGGTTTGTAGATTTAGGGACTTCGTTCCATTGCACTGCTTGCAGATAATGGTTTGATAATTATGTTCAAGGTGAATTTGGGCATGTGACTGTTGATAATGGACAGAAGTGAAAGATTGTCGGTAAGGGGATAATTCAGTTGAAGTTGCACAATGGTGGAAAACTGTTTTTACAAGAGATCAGGCACATACCAGATTTGAAGAAGAATTTGATATCTGTTAGAAAGTTGGATGACGAGAGTTATCAAATCTCATTAAAAGAAAACAATGGAATATTAGTAAAGGAGTAATGGTAGTGGTCAGGGGTGAGAGAGTGGAAACACTATATTTACTCTCAAACTCAGTGGATCACGTTGTTTTTTTTGTCACCGTGAAAAATGAGAAGGCTATCTTATGGCATTAAAGCCTTGGTCACTTAAGTGAGAGTGGCATGAGAGTGTTGCAATTCAAAGGCATGTTGACAGATATGAAAGATACTAACTTTGATTTCTGTGAGAATTATGTATTTAGACAGCAAAAAAGAGTTAGTTTTATAAAGGATGGTAAGGAGAAAAAAATCGAGAGATTGGAATTGGTGTATACAGATGTATGGAGCCTTCTTCGGCAAAGTCTCTTTGAGATAATTCTTATTTTGTTACTTTTATAAATGATGCAAAAAGGAAAACATGGGCATTTACACTTAAACAGAAATCCGATGTTTTCAAGATCTTCAAAATATGGAAAACTCTTGTTAAGAATGAAACATGTTTGAAAGTAAAATGTCTGTTGTCAGACAATAGTGGGAAATTCTGCAATAGAGAGTTCTATGACTATTGCTCTATCCACGGGATCAGGAGTGTGAAGACTGTATCGAGAACACTACAACAGAATGTCGTGACTGAGAGGATGAATAGAACTATTTTGGAGCGAGCTCAAAGTATGAGACTACATGTAGGTTTGCTTTTGTAACTTTGGAGAACCGCTGTAGATACGACAGACATCTGATCAACAAAAATTCAGCTAGTGTTTTAAATAGAGGAATTTCAGAGGAGGTGTGGTCAGTAAGACTATGAATTATTCATTCTTAAAAGTATTTGGTTGTATAGCATATGCACATGTGGATCATGAGATGAGAAAGAAACTTGATTCTAAATCTCAGAAGTGTGCATTCATTGAATACGGTGGCGATGAATATGGTTATCGCTTGTGGGATTATGAGCATAACAAGGTGATTCGTAGTAGAGATGTAGTATTCAATGAGGGTTGTATGTATAAAGACCGAATGGAGAAGAAGAGTGAGAAAATAGTGAGAAAGAGCACTTAAGAGCTGGATGAGCTATAGGATGGGATGAATTCCATGAATGAAAGAAATGAAGAAATATCTATATCTGAAGAAGAAGAAATGGCTATACCTGAGAATACACAAGTTTCAGATGAGACCGAATAGGAGAGAGAGCCACTGATTATCAGAGAGTGATTCCATTTGAGAAGGAGCACTAGGATAAGGAAACTAACTCAAAATTTTATCTTCCTTTATATCATATTTTGTATACTGATGCAGATAAACTAGAGAGTTACTAGGAGGGAGGCTATGCAGGATAAGTTTCGTTTCAAGTGGGAGCAAGCCACACGTGATGAGATGTCTTCTTTGGAGGAGAATCACATATGGAAATTGGTAAACCGACCGGCAAAGATGAAATTATTACATAACATGTGGGTATAAAGGGTGAAACATGAGGCAAGAGAGACGCAAAGATACAAAAGACTTGCAGTGAAGGGATATGGTCAGAGGAAAGGTATTGACTTCAATGAGATATATGCACATGTTATTAAGATGACTTCTATCAGAACCATATTGAGTATTGTGGCAGTGAAAGGATTGTATTTAGAGCAGCTCGATGTGAAAACTGCTTTCCTTCATGGTGATTTGGAGGAAGAAATATACATAGAACAGTCGGAGGGATATGAAGTTAAAGAAAAGAAGAATTGGTAAGTCGACTGAAAAGGAGTTTGTATGGGTTGAACAGGCGCCAAGGCAATGGTACTTGAAATTCAACAAGTTTATATTGGATTCGAATTTTGCTAGATGCAATTCAAATCATTGTGTATATGTACAAAAGTTTAAGGACAATAACTTTATTATACTTACTTCGTATGTAGATGATATGTTTGTGGCAGATTCATATATGAAGAAAATCAATGATCTGAAGAGGAAGTTGGCAGGGAGATTCTCTATGAAGAAGATGAGCGAGGCGAAACAACTTCTTGGTATGCAAATTATCCGAGATAAGAAAATTAAGAAATTGTGGTTATCTCAGGAGAGATATATCAAAAAGGTATTGGAGAGATTCAACATGGAGAATGCAAAACCGGTAACTACAGCTCTTGATGGTCAGTTTAAACTGTCAAAAGAGAAAGATGTTAAGACATATGAGGAGATGAGACATATGGAAAATGTATCTTATTCATCGGCCATGCAATGGTGAGTATAAGACCAGATATTGTACATGCAATGGGAGTAGTGAGTAGATTCATGAAAAACCCTGGGAAAGAACATTGGCAAGCAGTTAAGTGGATTTTCAGATATTTGAAAGTACTTCAAAATATTGTTTGTATTTTAGGGGTGCTAATATTGATGTGCAAAGTTTTGTAGATTCGGACCATACGGGTGATAGAGACAGTAGCAAGAGCACCATAGGTTATGTCTTTACTGTAGAAAGGACAGCAGTAAGCTGGATTTCAAGATTATAATCAATTGTTTTTTTTATCTTCGATAGAATCTGAGTATGTGGCAGCTGCAGAAGCAAGTAAGGAATTTATTTGGGTGCAGCGATTGATGAGTGAATTGGGTTTTGATGAAGTTGATTGCAAGTTGTTCAGTGACAGTCAAAATGCAATTCATCTTGCTAAGAACTCGGCGTATCATTCACGGACTAAATATATTCACTTGAGATATCACTTTATTAGATACTTATTGGAGGATGGTCAATTGAAATTGAAGAAAATTGAGGGCAATAAGAATCCTGTAGATATATTAATAAAGTCAGTTGATGGAAAAAAGTTGAGTTATTACTCAATTTTGGTGCATTTGTATTGAATGCTGAAATTAAGACTTTGAACGATCGAGCTAAAAGTTTTGGACGCTAGGATTATCATGTATAGAGATTACAATTTTTGCAATAGGTCTCCAAGTGGGAGATTATTACTATGGAGCTCTATTGTCGCAACGGATTCGGTCCGCCCAAACGGGTCCAAAAACCGGTCCAAACCCGTTATGATATATATATATATATATGTGTGTGTGTGTGTGTGTGTGTGTGTGTGTGTGTATGCATGTGTATATATGTATGTATGCATGTGTATATATGTATGTATGCATGTGTATATATGCATGTATGCATGTATATATATGCATATATATATATATATGTATGTATGTATGTATATATATATATATATATATATATATATATATATATATATATATGTATGCATGTATGTATGTATGCATGTATGTATGTATGTATGTATATATATATATATATATATATATATATATATATATATATATATATATATATATATATATATATATATATATATATATATATATACATACATATATATATATATATACATACATATATATATACATACATATATATATATATATATATATATATATATATATATATATATATATATATATATATATATATATATATATATATATATATATATATATATATATATGTATGTATGTATATATGTATTTATGTATATATGTATGTGTGTGTGTATATATATATATATATATATATATATATATATATATATATATATATATATATATATATATATATATGTATATATATATATATATATATATATATATATACATGATATACATGTATATATATATATATATATATATATATATATATATATATATATATATATATATATATATATATATATATATATACATGTATACATATGTATATATATACATGTATATATATATATATATATACATGTATATATATATATATACACATGTATACATATGTATATATATATACATGTATACATATG
>JAYEPQ010000004.1:22060628-22170628 GCA_036321105.1 Dracaena cambodiana | reverse complement strand
CCTCTGTGTGTGTACAATATACTAAAAATAAAAAACTTCTTTTTAATACTGTCCACAAATAATAAAATTTAGATATATATTATAATTCTTAAATTCACTTTAACTTCGACAAAAATTTACTCTTACATCGTATGGTTAGACATTACATTGTTAAATACCCATTCATTTTGCATGTAATTTTTTTTTTTCTAGAATCATTTTTGCAAATATCGGAAACATATGTAAATGGTCTCTACGTCCGCTTAGGGTGTTTAAACACACAAGTATCTAGATACAATGAATAATATGTATGGTCCTGATCAATGTAGGTTAGGAATCAAGGCTCTGCAGGACAAAATAGTCTCCTATAACCTCAATATCCGCCCATGACACCAAGAAATATTTGTAATTTCTTGTGTAACCAAGAAAAAAATAAATGTTTCTCATTTTTTTTCCAAAATTTTTTTAGTTTTCTTTATAAAAACATGCACCTTTTCGTATGCAATAATAGTTAATACTGTTCATGATGGTTTGAGATGGAAAATTAGAGACGACAAGCGCATTAGCGTGCTAGATGATCGGTAGTTGGATACTCTTTCTTTGAACTGTGCACCTTATATTGTCCACAACTAAGAGTTTTTAAAGGCAAATCAGTCTCTTTCTTTATTTAACAATGCTAGTTTTTGGAATCACGTGCTTCTACTTGAATTTTTCATGTTGATCTGGTGGAGATGATTATGAAGATCCGAATTAGGGAGGATAATTTTAATGATATGTTATTCTGGAACGAGTAGCTGCTTGAAGCAATTACGATGAAAAATTTGTAAGAAACAACAAAAAATCAACATGATGGTCAGTGCTTGGGTCTTAATTAGGTGTGACAGATGCATGTCTCATACAACACATATATTTGGTTGTGGCAACTGGCTAAAGAAGCAGTAACTACTATTATTTTTTTTTTTTTTTCTGTGGAGGCCTGGTCTTGATGATTTGATGCACTGCCCCGTTGTCATGTATTTAGTAAGGAAAATTTTCATCTAGTTGTGGATTGTATTAAGTCAAGGAGCATGTGAGATGCTCTACAAATGTAAGATAGGCAGTCGTGCACAAGCTGATTCAATGAGAGGTTGGTGGTTCTTGATTGGTAGTGATATGTGAGATAGGCCAGTTTAATATATTGCGCTTGGTTTTTGTTGAATAGAAATGTAGTTATATTTGAGGGGGAGCTATCTAGAGCCGAAACAATTGCGTGCATGGTCATGGCATGTGTAAAAGAGAAAATTGCATCTTGTGTAGTGTAATCGGGAGTGAGAGTGGGAGATATTGAGAATGTTGAGATGCAACTTATATCAGGGAAACAAACCCTAATAGGATGGTTTAAACTCAATTTCAGTGGTTTTTTTAATCATAGCAGGGTAATTATTGCAAGATTTTTAGTGTGCGACTGGAAAGAGCATCTTTTATTTGTAGTGATGCTGCAGCAGGATGCTATGTCTGTCTTTGAAATTAATCTAAAACAACTTTTGTTTTACCTTATTTGGTTCGAACTTTGTGTTGAAGGAAGATTATAAGGATCTGTTTTCATCACTCTCTCCTAGGATGAGGACAGTTGGATTGGGGGCTTGTGAAGGAGATCAAACAATACTTTTCAAATTTTTAATTTGTTGATATTCAAAATACTTGGAGAGAGACTAATAAGTATATACATTGGATTATTAATGAGGTAACAAGGCTACGACAAAATCTTCGATACTCGTTCTCATCTTTTTTTGTCTCTTCTTGATCTATTGAGAAATAGTTAGGGTAATTTTTTATCTGCAAGAGATTAATTTTTCAATATTTATTTGATTAGCAAAAAAAGTAGTTCAGAATGAGTCATCTTTACCCAGTAGTTTTTCTTTCTCATTGCAAAAGGACAACCATTAATATGTATTTTTGCGGTCATTTCATGATCGCAAGATGTACTGTTTGCTTGATTATAGTACATTTTGAGTCTCAATTCAGAGAGAGTTCTCTCCGCTTCTTTATACAATATTTTCTTTCCATCGAGTCCCATTGACAATTGATTGAAGTCAAAACATATAAGCACCAAATTAACTACGGGCCCTAAGCTTTCAAATCTCTCTCTTTGACGCTAAAACATGTAAGCCGTGTATTGAGAAATCCCCTAATTGCATTATTGGTCTCAATTCTCTGCTAAAATCATTGATTTTCTTCGTTTGAGCTACACTACCAAATTTCAAACTATCAATAATCCCAAAATGGCGAGTCAAATATTCAATTATGATACTACATGAAAGAATTAAAGCCATTTCAAATTTGGATCAGACAAGACTGTTAGATAGTGATCAATGCTTCTAGGGTTTGGGAAATTCTAATTGCGCACGGCATTTTAATAGTGAACACCACATACTATATAGTAAAGTGATTTACAACATGGGGTAAAATGGTGCTCACAGGTAAAATAGGGTGCGCATTTAGAATTTTCCCTAGGGCTTCCTTACTGCAAATTTCATTTCTCCTGTTACCAAATTGGACCAGTTCCAGGCGAGATGGACAATCCACTTCTTGGATGGTTGTTTAATTAATCTCATTGCACAGTCATGTCGATCACATCGAGTTAAGTCAATTTAACTACTCGAGGGCTCAAAACAGACACCGAGTGTAAGTTTGAATTCGTCATCGACAGTTGTTTTTCCATTTCAAACCCATCCCTATCGTTACAGAAGAATCCAAAAATCATCTTTAGTAATTTGATTTCATTTGACCCAATTCTTTCTTCATCAAAGCCCAGATTTGAAGAATCTCGAGAATCAAATATTCAGTTTTAAATCAAAATCTTACAACTCTATACTTAAGAAAATCGGAGAAATCACATCTGTTTATTTCAAAAATCCTCTAAATACCTTAATTGAGCATTTCTAGCTAGGCCAGGTCAGCCACAAGGATCCATCACCTCTAAGCATTTCTAGATGTTGCTTAATGGTCATCTAGGTTCGCCAACCCATGCAACAACTCACATATATATGTTCAACTTGATTCCCAAACAATAGTACACAAATGACTTCATCTGTATATTTTGAGGTTAAGAGGTGACGTAGGAGATTTTGGTTTCGATTTTCTACCTCCAGTCATCAACCAACTCGATTTCTTCCTCCAAAAACCTATCTTCAAACCAAATAAGCTCCTTTAGTCTAGTCATATTCATTTTTATGAGTTTTTAATTGTTTTTTCTTCATGTTTTGCATAAATCTATATCGTATAGATCACTCTCTTTGAATCAAAATCACTATTTTTTTTTTCCCTCAAAAATACAAATGACGTGAACATGGACTTTTTAATCCTACTTCTTGCGCTCGGGACGCAGCACACACACAGGACACTCCCATCGAATAAGTGATCTAATTTTCAATACAATTTTCTTATTTTCCTTATTTATATTTTGTTATATTTGACCTTCATCTTAATGAGGAGCAAAGGATACAAAAGTAACGAACCCACTCTTTTCTAAATCTCGGGTAACTTGTGGTAGAATCCGAAACTTGCTGAGCATTGACATCGTCAAGATCATCACAAACTCATGTCATCTACGGCCAAATTTTTTTGTATACAAAATTTTCCCTGCATAATCTTGAAAGTTGTAAATATTTTCATTATTTACAGAGAATTTTGCATGCTCCTTGTTAACTTTTTTTATGCTATTATTTTTCTCCTCACTTTCTGCTTCGAAGACTCTATAGCGTTAGTTTTAGTATGTAAAGCGATACTTCAAAGCATTATCTTCCAAAATCGCGGGCCTCTTCTTTGAGAAGTATATACGAGTGTTCAGAGAGTGTCTCTAAATGGAATACTGGAATTGTAGTTGCTCAAGGAGCCGACATAAAGTCTTACAATGAGACACCAAACTAAATAGTCCGTACCATTTATCCCGATCTCTATGTTCTAAACATATTGTCTTGCATTATAAAACAATGCACTTTAAATATATAATTTTTGGCCATGCTTTAGATAGGTTCAAAGAAATAATGTGTAAAAAAAAAAAAGGATAAATGAAACCTCTTTATCAAAGAGCAGTTAATTGAAACTATCTGATTTTTTATACTAATACAATATAGAAATCATGATAAATGCTCATGGAATCTTCGACCTCTTTTGGGCCGAACGTGAGGCTCAGGCTGGGGGAGCGGTGATGCGGCGGGAATAATTGTTTGTCATGGCTATAACTACATCCTAGAATGTAATCTTTGGGACAATCTCGGAAAAGAGTACACCTACACGCGATTAGTGAGAACTTTATTTGCTATATTCTGTTGGAATATATGGGCCGAAAAGAATAGTAGAACGTTTAATTCTGTATTTCATGCTACCGGTTATTGCATCCGACAAATCACTCATGACACTGCTCTTTGGCCAGATATAGCATCGGATGAGGAGAGACTACAGCTATCAGGAGGCTGTTCAGATGATGCCTAGAACAGATTGACATGCAGGGATAGTTCTGTTATGGTAGAGAAGGGGAGGGCTCACTTTGCCTCCGTAATTTCTCACTTTATTTTGTACTATTTCTATTATGCATTTTGTAAGGACTTAGGCCCATAGGATAGGTTTGTGGATGGGATTACTGCGAGAGTCTTCTGTTCCTTGTTTTTTTTTTTTTTTTTCCTTCTCTATTTTTAGTAGCTATGTATTGTAGTTCTGTTAAGTATTCCCTAATAGAATACGGAGGATATTAGTTCACTGTTTTGCTTCAAAGACTATAACTACAACCATAACCAACATCTATATTTTCTGATAATATTTAATAGTAAAATCAATTTACAAGAAACTTGGGTCAGGATTTCAATTGCATTACAATAGTTGCCTTTCAATTAACCTTACAGTCTAGTATTATTTTCAAGTATAACAACTAAATTATTCATGAATTTCATCAATATATATCCACTAAACCTCGTGTGTTTCTTAGTTCTCAGGTTGCCTTCAAGGCCAAATTCCGTTAACAAAAGTTGTGAAATAGCCACTTCGTCCCATAGTCACGCTGATACGAACTTGGGTTAGGACACTTGGAGAGTGACAAGAGACCACGAGCTTGTGGAGGAGAGAAACAAGCTTTTGGCATGTGCTGATGCAAATGCATATATAATAAAATACTCAGATCACGAAGTTACGCGTCGTGAAAATATATTAATTCATTAATAGAAGATATGAAATATTCAGTTGAGCCCTCCCTATAATTCAAACTTTAATATGCAAATTATTGATTTGTTAAGATTATCTATACATAAAAGCAAAATAGTAATTTTTTGATGGGTTTCGTCGTCACGGTAGCAGAGACGCAGTCAAATTTACAGTGACGTCGATTAGTGAAATCGCTTAATATATACTTAATTACGTATGTGATTTAGCAAAAAATTATCCTAGGCTTTTCTTTCTTTTTTGTTGGCTTAGTAAAAAGAAAAACCAAAAAGAAAATAAAAAACCCAACCCATTACTATTACTTGAGACATGTTTAGACGTTGAAAATATAGGTATTACTTGAGACATGTTTAGACGTTGGAAATATAGAAAGTAAAGAAGTAAATTAGAACTAGCTTCCAAAATAAAATCGTATAAGAAAAACTATTTTCAATAAGATTCTAATATTTGTATGTTAAATATTAGGAGTACTAGAAAATAAAAATAATATTATCATATTACTTAATAAAATATTATAATATTTATAATCTAATTGTTTCAGACATTAGTTTTAAAAAATAATTAAATAAATTAAATAAAATATATTATTTAAAATTGTTTTTGAACCCTTTCAAAAAAAATAAAAAGAAAAAAAATAAGTGCTTCCACACCATTCTAAGAAAAAGTATCTCCTAGTTTATTTTATGGTCAAACAAATACATAAATTAATAAATTTGTAGAAGCATGTACCTCAGCTGCTTCTATGAAAACGGGCCCTTAATGAATTATCACATCCAGGCATCACATCATTCCTCCTCAATGATAACAACTGCAGTCTATTTGTGTTGACAAGCCATCATCCCTGCTGCTACTCAACAAGTGGGTGTCTTCTCCCATTTAAGGCACCGTCCCTAAATACTCATGAAGCCAAGCTTTCTCCATAACCCTATAAACAGTAATATATAAAGTACTGAACATTAAAAAAAGAAAGAAGGAAAATTCAAAATGTACCCGCGAATTTTATAATTACTCCCATTTTTTAAATATATTTCTCAAGAAATCTAAAAAATTCTCTTTAAATACAACTTAATATATTTCAAATTATTTTTATATATACATAATTTTTTTTTATTATTTTTTTTTTTCTCTCTAGCTGTTTCCGATCCACTCAACCACCGCCTCCTATTTAACAGCCTGATCCCACCATTGACCTCCTCCACAACTAGACATGCTTACTGGGCCGGGCGGCCTGTTGGGCACGCCGGGCCCGGCACCTCGGCTCGGGCCGTGCCGAAGGCACGGTGCGGCCCGCCCGTGCCGGGCACGTGCCAGGCACTGCCGGGCACGGGTTTTTTTTATTTTTTAAATAGCCGCTGGGGGTTTGGAGGGTTTTTGTAAATTTTTTTTGCAAATAGCCCCCAATGGCTATTTTTCTAGCTGTTGGGGGTATCTTGCAATTTTAAATTGCAGATTTTTTCCCCCAACGGTCAAAATAACCGTTGGGGGCGGGTTTTTTGTAATTTTTTTGCAAATTAAAACCTTATTAGATAATAATGAATGGCACCAGTTGAATTGCATTTCTAAGTTTTTAGGCAAATTTGAAAATGCAACTAGAACACTGTCAGGAACCTATTACTTAACTATACATATTGCATTATATTATTTAACCAAAATTAGTTCGGTTTTTAATGAATGTAGAAATCACCCTATACTTGAACTTATTGTTCAACCTATGGAAATTAAATTTAATAAATATTTTAAAGATTTTCCATACTTATTATATTTTGCAACTGTTGTGGATCCCCGTTGCAACTTAGATGGACTTGAAATATTAATATATTTATTTTATACAAATATATCTTATGAAAATAATGTGAGTGATTTAGTTAATAATATTAAAATATGTTTAGATATTACGTATAAAACATATGAAGATATATATGGTGTGCCAACACAAACTACAAAAAAACCATCTACTAGGAAAATTCGTAATCCAATAATATCATCTGTATTTCACCAAAAAAAGGTAAGACAAAATAGTACATATTTTAATGAATTACATTATTATTTAGAAAGAGCTAACTATGAAAATAACGCATCCCCTGAAAATTATGAATCCTTTGATATTTTGGCATGGTGGAAATCATAGGAAAAAATATATCCCGTGCTTTCCAATATGGCCCGTGATCTACTAACTCCTCCAATGTTTACTATAGCATCGGAGTCTGCTTTTAGCGCAGGTCGTAGAGTGCTCACGGAGTTGAGAATCTCAATGGCGTCGGGCACATTGGAGATGTGTGTCTGCTTGAAGGATTGGTACGACGCAGAAGATAGGGAACAAGACTTGGCTAATGAAGTTGTACTAGAGATCTTAGGCTTACCAGAAAAAAATGAAGCATGATTAAAAGTATTTAAATTTGATCGGATTTTCAGGTAGTTTCAATTTTTTTTTGTAATTTTTAACTCATAAATCTCTTAGAAAAAATATTAAGAACAAGTTGAGAATGACGGTTAGGGTCCTCTCCCCTCTCTTCGGGCTTTGTATAACTTCTAAAGAGATTTATAGAGCAATTATATGAATGTAATGAAAATCTCATTATGAGATTAAATATAATATAATATTTTTTTTATTGTTATTACTTCTTATTAAATCTAGTTAAATGAAGCTAAGTAGCCTCTTTAAATTTTTTTTTTTGTTTTTTAATTAACATGGGCCGACACGGCACGGCACGGGCCCGCCGTGCCGTGCCGGCGGGCCGAGCCCGGGCCTAAGCCCGGACAAACGTGTCGTGCCCAGCACGGCACGCCCGTGCCTGGCACGGCCCGATAAGCAGCTTTATCCACAACAATCCCACCATTGGCCTCCCCGACAACCCGATTGTCCTTCCCCCTCTCAAAATCCTACCCCCTTTCAAAAATCTCAAAACCTTAACCACTCTAAAAAGTCCTTTAAAATGATAATTCTTTTAATTATTTCACATTTAATTTTAAAATTTCTTTTTAAATGTTTTTATTCTTGGAGCAGTGAAGATTATTAGAATTTTAATTTGAAAGGAAGAAACATGATAGGAAAAAAAAAAAACATATAATAAAACTGAAAAAAAAATTCATTAATAAATTATAATAAAAAATTAAATTTTTAGATAATACTTGGAAGAGTACATTTAGAATTTCCTCTGGAAAAAACCAAAGTATATAAAACTCATTGGACCATATTGGTCATACACTAAACTACTCATAAGAAAGTCCTTTATCATAAGCAAAGTGCTGTTAATCCCTCATGGAGGCAAAAAAACTAACACACATTACATGTACATGCTATAACAGTACATTGATCTCTTGCACAGACTTAACATCTCTCTCTTTCCAAGATTCTAATATTTTATCCGCCCATTTGGGCACATAAGATGGATTCACAACGTATTATGGTGGTGGCCGCCGCCGGAGTCTTCTACCTTCAAATCCGATCAAAAAATTTCGATTTTCGACCGATCGACTAACTGAATGTTCAAAAACAAATTTCATTGGCGATTCCGGTGACTTCATTCGACTCCGATCAAATCAATCGGAAAATTTTTCCGGTGACGGTCAAAACCTTATACCCTCAGTTCTGATCGGATCTCTAACTGATTGACCAATTGAACATCTCTAGGCCCTATCACAGCTTAAGTTAGAAGAAAAGTTTAGTGAAAGGAGAACCATGTTTTGCTTTCTTAACGACTTTAACGACGCATAATTAAATTATACTGCAACATCCAAGACTAGAGTTAGATTCAATTAGCCTTTTTTTGGAGGAGTTGTTTAAAATCTGATTTTACGAGGGGAAATAAAACTAGGAAGCAATTTCGTGTCCATTGCAAATTTGTTCTGAATTAGGAACTAGAATTATCCATTTACAACCTATAATTGTATGTCTACAACTTAATATTAAAAACTGTTTACAGTATTGTAAAACCTAAGGAATTTGGCTTGTAGTCTTGTTGAAACACTTGCCTAGTTAATCAGCATCCAATGCCTACTTGTTTTCCAATCATTGCCAGAGGGACGGTTATGCTCAAATCCCCTTACTCATGCAACCCAATATCCATGGTAATCCTAGCCAAAAAAAAAAAAAAAAAAAAAAAATCCTTGGTAGAGGTGGTAAACACAAAAAAGAAAAAAGAAAAAAGAAAAAAAGGAAATCTATTAATGAGATACAAATATAAAATGCAGTGTGTTTCTGTTGATATCAACGTAAAAAATAGCTTCTTTATATTCAAAGAGGTACTAAATTGCTAATAATTAACCATCAAGCATGGTTATTCTTGTGCTTATCACCCATAAAGTATGTAAAAGAGTGTAACACCCAAATTCCCTATAGAATTTTTTTTTATTTATCTAAGCAATATTATTTTTTAATACATAATCTAAACAAAATAGTATTACAATTATTTTCAAATTCTTGCATTTATTTATTTTAGATACATAATCTAAACAAAGAAAAACTAATATTATTTTAAAATCAATTTTATTTTTATCTAACTTATTATTTTAATTTATCTCAAATATTATTTTGTTAAATAATAACAAATTTAACAGAGTTTGGATAGGATCAGAAATATTTAACTATATCTAGTCTTTTATATATATATATATATATATATATATATATAACAAATATATAACAAACTCAAACCTCCCTCATCTCATTCAATAGCCAAAAAAAAAAAAAACCACCTCTCTGTTCAGTCTTTCGGCTGAACAAAATAGAAAATGAAAAGAAAAAAAACTATGAAGAGGGTGAGAGGAGAGAGAGAGAGAAGAGAAGAGAAGAATAGAGAAAAAGAAAAAAAAAATGATCTAATCCAAATCGTCATTGGTCAATTTTCAAAGTAAAATTTTTTTTGAGGCAAATACTTTACTATTTTATGAATCTTCTATATTATTTTTGATCAACAACTTAACATTATTATTATTATTATTTTTTTTTGAAAACATTGTTTCACTATCTGCTACATAGTTCTGATGTTAGAACCCTTCCTATGGAAATTTTGACATCTTTACCAAAATAGTATTACAATTATTTTCCATAATAACAATGGAGTTTTTTTTTTTTTTTTGATGCTACAGTATGTTGTGCATTTATCTTCACCTTTAACTGTTTCATGTCTGCTTCACCTACCATTTATTACTTTTAGTGACTCATAACCATTGTTTGTAATTCTTGTTATGTGAAGTTCATACTAGAACCAATTGATATATGTTAGGACCATTAGTTGTCAGCATAAACTTACAGTAAGTTGAACAAAAACCTTCATAGGCTATGTTTTCTAGTTGAGATGGACATACATTAACTATGACTGAGAGTTGTTTTGTTTTTCGACCTCACAATCCAAATACTCAGTCAATCACACTGAAAATTGCAATGTTTTATAACCATTTAGGAAATCTTGATATTAGATAGCTTGGATTTAATATGCTTCTAATGGAAAATAAGGTATTAAACAATACAACCACTAGAAAATACCATCGTTAAGTTTTAATCCAAAAGAGATAACTAGCAGAATTAAGTACATGGATTATTCTAGTTTTTCTTTGTAACGGTACGCTGAAAAGTAAAGTGAAGCATGTATCCAATCTGTGACAAGAAATAAAATTGAGGTACATAAGATGTATAATTAAAAGCCTACACGTTACTATTGCCACCAGAGTTAGCACAGTTAACTAAACTACATAACATAATTCAAGCTCTGGCTTTGACATCAAAAATAGATACAATGCACATTTCAGCCTCAGTCCTCAGATCTTAAACCATAATTCTCTCCTTGTGGAATCACTTATATATATAAAAAAAGAAAACAGAACACAGAACCTTGTTCTGTTGAACAACAAACACACAAAAAGAAAAAAAATGGAAGAAGAAGAACTGGGCTCATGCTTTAACACAGAAGAAGGTTTTACAAAGTCACGAATATCCACAATCAAGAACTAAATTCAATGATAGTATGATAGGCAAAGACTTGAAACATATATGAGTCCCAGAACAATGAGTCATAAGCAGAAAAAATATTAATTAATTAATTAATTAATTAATTTGTTTTAACATTTTTACTCATAGTCTCAAGATAATAGGACCTATGTGTACAATTTTACTATTTGTTAATAGGCCTGGCTCTATATAATTTCTTTCTTATTTTCTTAAGTGGTCACAAACTTAATTTTTATTAGTTTTTGTGGTAAGTTATTACTTTCTATAATTGTAAAGGTATTTAATGGTTTTATCTAGTACAATTTTCGGGTATATGCTACTTTCATGTTACCTTAGCTATTTAGTAGTTCTATTATTGAGTATTCTTCATATTAACCCTAATTTAATAACATTTTCTCTATAGCATCATGATGATAATTCTGTCATTTTCAAATATGCAAACTCTTTTTCTTTAATTTTTTTTTTTTTACACTTCCATTGACCTATTAAGTATAAGCTTTTCTTATATGTACACTTTTTTTTTTTTTTGGATATTTGCTCAGTTATCCCTTTTACTTACAAAAGAAATTCTAAAAAAAATGAATGTATTTCTTTAAAATAGACATGTATGTTTCTTCCTAAGAAAAGACATAAATATACGCAACATACATGTGTACACTTGCATACATGCACAAAATTTATAAACGTTATATGTCCATTGTACTTTATCTGAATTTACAAATTTTGAAGGATTGAATTGATCCTTTACATCTTTGTAATAAGTTCATCGTGTGACATTTTTTTCCATAAGTGAAACCAATATAAATATATGTGTGTGTACGTGTTTATTTTACATTATCAATTACATGCTTGTTTATAGAATATAGAATTGTCATTCTTAGATTATGAAACAAATTTGTGGGGTTACGGGAAAACTCGAAGAAGGAACTGTACAGATATTTTAAGAGTTTTACATACTTGAGATTGCACAACCAAACTTAGCGACCCAACCATAGGGATTCTGGGTGATTACTGGATCGTCATCAGTATTTAGGGTTGCACGCCTAGAGCTTAGCCTCATAAAAATTCATGTTCATTAGTACTTAACGGTATATTCTGGGACAGTAGTAGCAATCATGGTCGTGATCCGGGTATGCATGAGATACTCATAAAACATATGGCGCACTTCTTCTGACAGTTCCAAATAAATTAACAAAAAAAAAAACATAATATTATATCATATTTTACATACATGTTCATTTTGTTTTATATATATATATATATATATATATATATATATATATATATATATATATATATATATATATATATATATATATATTCTCTGCTACGAGGTTATCCATGACTTACGTATACAAATGTACCCCTGACCATTATCATACTCAAGACAACTACAAAGAATTCATGTTCACTTCTTCTTATATATTTATTTTTTATATGCATTCATAATTTTACAGTTTCATATAAATTTTATCTTCATGTTAAATTCCAATACCACTCAAGATATGTTTTCACGATTACTGGTTGATTTATTATTATTTTTAGACAAATATAATTTAAATCCATATTTCACATTCTTTTCAACATTTAGTTAAAATTTTGATACTATTATGATTTTATGATTTTATTCAATTTTATATTTTATTTATATATACACATAGCGTGCCTGTGTATTATTATTTCTTCTCTTGTAATACTTGTTAGGTCGTTCTAACGATCCTGCTTTGGCACGGCCAGATATTAATTTGCAGGTTAATGAGGAAAAATACCCATTACAGCTGGAACCATATTTTAAGAAGTTAGCAGATTCTCAACATATGTATTTGCTGCAGGAGGAATATGATAGAGACTCTTCTAGTTTGTTTTCTTTTTTAAAAACTTCATTATTCATTTTTTTTTATTCACTTAAACTTTTTGATGATGAAATAAAAATTGTTTGGCTCCCCTATACACTTGTATTGGTCTTTAGTTATGGAAGAAATTTATTGTTTTAATTCCATATTGTTATCTTATTGTATATGTGTATGTATTTGTGGCAGTTGTACATATATATTTATATGTTTTAGGCTTGACGTATTATTTTATGATACGTCGCCGAACGCTACTTGTATTTTGGGATGCGAGGCGTTACAAAGAGCCTTGTGGTTATTTATTAGACCTGACTACCATCAGTAAATAACATATGCTAAAGTCTATTAATTTGGATAGAGCCCGAACTTGCCACATGTTAGTGTGGTATAGTAGTAAATTTCCTTGTTTATCAACTTCTACTACTTTCTAATTTCATACTTTAGGGGCTAAGAAAAGGGCTCCAGCTTACTAGCTTCATATTGTATTGGTGATAAGCACAATAACGACTAAATTTCTAGGGCGTTATTTGCAATTTATCATAAATAGAAAAGATATACCCTCCGAGTCCCTAGTTTTATGCCAAATCATATCGAGTGAGGAAAACTACACACTAAGTAATAAGAAGCAACTGCTTTCAACTTAGGAGAGTTTGGCTTGTGAAAGTACAGTAATCCCATATATATATATATATATATATATATATATATATATATATATATATATATATATATATATATATATATATATATATATAGTTTTCTCATATGAGGAAACGGAAAATACACCGGCGGTGAAGGGAGTTCCTTCACCGACGCTTAGGTGGCCCAATAAAATTATAACACGGGGCGTCATTTGAGCTAACAAATAAATGAATTTTCTTAAATGACACTATGTGTAATAATTTTATTGGGCCATCTAAGTGGCGGTGAAGGAAGTTTCCTTCACCGCCGGTGTATTTCCCATTTTCTCATATATATATATATATATATATATATGTGTGCGCGCGCGCGCGCGCACACATACATGTATATATATACACACACACATATATATATATATATATATATATATATATATATATATATATATATATATATATATATATATATATATATATATATCAAAGATTTTAATACTCTACTTGAAATCAGTTGGCAGATAAATAAATCAAACTCCGGGAGGGGGCAAGTAGCATGATCTACGTGTCCTTGGTGACCATGATCCTGCTGCAGAAGCCTCTTATTCCATCTCAGGCAATGTTCATCAAGCAATGCCAACTTTTTCTTGCTGTACGTATACAACAACAACAATTAAATTTAAACAAACAGAACTGAAAAATTAAACAAGAGAACAGTTGGAAACAACGACCGAGAAGCAACCATGCATGCTCAAATTTGTTTGGTATATATGTTTCTGATTACTAAGGTGGCCCTTGTTTAATCCCCTACAGAAACAGGATCAGACTCGGATGGATTAATAGTCGTACTTTGATCTTCATGGTCTTTGGGCTCCCCTAATTTCTTAGCAGTAATTGTTGTGATTTAAAACAAGTACTAGTTGATCCCAATTCCCATGCTATTAATTAATGATCGTTTTTGAATCGACGTTTCAGCTGCTTCTTCCGCTGCAGCTTCCTCCTCCTCCTCCTTAAAGAAGGATCACTTGCTTAATAATTACTTCTTCAGCAGTACTGCTGCCGCTGTTTGGTTCCAAAACGAAATTTGCGGCGTGATTAGGAGTAGCAGTATCGAAGGATTTGTAATCATTAGAAATATTATTAGGGTTAGGGTTAGGGTTAGGGTTAGGGTGACGATGAACATGAAGATAACAATGATGGGCAGCTGGGGCCGGGGAGAGGCAAGGGGGGTTTTCAAAGGGGCACATCTCTTTTCCCAGTGAGCCCACTATCTAGTAAATTTTTTTATCAGAACAACCTTTAAAAAGTGAGCTCACTAAGAAAAATGGTTTGCTCCTTTGGCAACCCCCGTGGCAAGGGATCCGAGAAAGGAAAAAGGACAGCAAAAAGACGCAGCATGTACAGTGAGTAAGTAGTCTTCGGTCCTGGGGAATACTCCTCATAAGCATGGGAGTAAGGATGTGGCAGAGGTGGTCTGGGATGTAGGGGACAGCGTTTGGGTTGGTTCGGAAGCGCCCTGGCCGACGGAGAAGAAAGTGAGTAGAAAGAAAAATAAAGATGACGATGATGATGATGATGCTGCTGCTGATAAGAGAGAGAGAGAGAGTGAGAGTTGCGGGCAAAAGTTTGCTTTTTCCCACGCGACCCGATGAAGCAGAGAGCTTTGCGGTAGGCTGTAGCTCGGAAATGTCGAATGAGAAGGGGCGGCTTAAGATCTCCCCCATTAATGCTCTGATCCGCGGCACTCTCTCTCTTCCCCAAGCTCTTGTCCTGTTCCCGTTGCGTATCCGTCGCATATTTTTTACAAGATTAGCTACAGCAGTGTGCAATATTTATGGCCGTCCGTTGCGTGCCATGTTGCAAGATTTGCTAGATGTGTCCGATCTGATGGGTGATGATTGTATTTGGATTCCGATCAAGTCGTGGAGGGAACAAGATGATCTCACCATCAACATCATACGAGCTATGTATGTTTGATTGCATTTAAAGTCTGATCATGCATGTCGGGGATAGAGCATGATGATTTAAACTACGATCATAATCCTTGCGTTTAATGGGCGGTGACGCATTTAGGATCTGTGCTTGCAAATGAAAAAGGGACAACCAACATGACTCGATAAGAAGAGACTTATTTGGCGTAATTTATTGATTTTGTAAACTAATATAAAAAATTAAAGAATTATAGGATCTATATCTAAGTATTGGGGGATACAAAGGGATCGGCATGAAAAAATATCCAACATAGTTTCAAATTTCAATAATTATCTTAAAAGACTTAAAAAAATTAATTGATCGTTTTAGAAACTTTAACAAATATCCGCTATTTGTTAATTTTAAAAATATATTTTTTAAATAAAATATATTAAACTAAAAAGTGAATATATAGAAAGATCGGATAATTCATTTACTTTAATTTAAAACTAATCAATTAATTTTTCTGCTTACCTTATTAGAGTTTCCGTGAAACTTGAAATTTTATAGAGATTAACATAATATGAAACAGTTCAGAGGATTTTTGGAAAAAAACACTATAAGGATTCTTTTACTTAAAACTAACCCCATACTTATTATGATTAGTTAGCTTTATGTCCTAAATCTTACTTATCCTTATTTTCATGTCCCATCATCCCAAAAGTCGATACATCTTTATGTACAATACAAGTATACTAATTTATACAAATTACCCTCTAATTCAATAGGATCCCATGGACCTTGGAAAACAACTGACTTGGCCATTTTCCGTGAGAATAAACTGGGGGCACGACAGCTATTTTCCATTAAAAAAATTAGAGATTTCGTGCCTAGAAAATGTCCATGCTTAAGGGATTTTTGAAGCAAAATTTTACTCCTTGTTTCTCAAAATAATTTTAAAATGCTTTGAAGCTTTGTCGTAATTTCAAAAAGCTATCAAATAGTAATTTCAGATTTCTAGAAATGTTTGAAAATAGTTTCGAAAATTTTATTCAATCTTCGCTTAGTTTCTGATATGTTCTCTATTTTATTTTGTTTCTTGAATTGTTTTCCTTCAACAAATTTTGTAATTATTTATAAAGAAATGATTTCAAGCATTAAAGTCCACAAGATCATTAGTGAAAGAAAAATGTTAACTTAATTTCGGGAATTTCTAGATGGGCACATGATTTTTTCTAGTGAGCCCACTTTTTCTAGTGAGCACATTCTCTCTTTTTAAAAGAGAGGGTTTTTCCTAGTGAGCCCACCAATATTCCCCAAATACCCTCGTCTCCTCCTCTCCCTCATCTCCTCTTCTCTCCCACACGTTCTTAAGAAGAACCCATCTTTCTCCCTCTCCCTCTCCCAAGCCCTCTCCCAAGTGCTCTCGCCGCCATCGCCGGACCTCGCCGGCCTTGATTCCCGGTCGTCATCGTCGGATCCTGCACTGCTAGCCCGAATCAAGGAAGCAGGTCTCTGGTTCCTTGGTCCGAGTTGCACAGCCCGGATCAAGGAAGCAGGTCTCTGGTTCCTTGGTCCGAGTGTCCGGGACTGTTAGCCCGGACAGTGGGCACTGGTCTGGGCTGTGCAGCCCGGACCAAAGAGCCAGAGACTTAGTTACAACAACACTTGTAAGATGAGTTGCAGAGGAATCGTTGAAGAAACTCTGAGCCTCCTCGAGTTGTTGACTGCGGCGGTCGTCTTCGCTCTGGTGCTCGTCGTCGCCAGCAGGCTCTTTGTCGCGCTAGTGGTTGCCTTGGCAGTCGCATCGGCAATCATGCTCCTCGTTAGCCCACCTCAATGGCATGCTGTAGTTGCAGTCTACAACACTTGCCATTGATAAAAGACCAACTGGCCTCTCGAAGTTATGAGCAAACTTCGTCACTTGTAACTTCATTATCTTTGTTAGCTATGAATCATGAGTTATCATATGACTACATGGTGACTAGTTTGAATAATTGATACCTAGCAGGAGAATGCCACCTAATTTTGTCACTTACCAAATCTTAGAGGCAACAATAAAAAGGTCCGGGGTGCACAGCCCGGACCTGTGCCCACTATCCGGGCTAACAGTCCCGGACATTGGGCTCTGATCCGGGCTAGCAATCCTACATCTCTATGCTAATTAAATATATTTTTTTAAAATTAAAAAATATTGGAGTTAAAAGAGGATGATAGATTCATATCTTCAAAAACCTTTGATTGTCGAATGGAACCATTGCTAAGTTGCGCATTTTCATTTTCTTCCTGTTGACTCACAAAATAGAAAAATTTGCTCTTTTTTAGGGCTTGATGATCAAAGAATCGATTTAAGTCAAATCTAGACCTTAATTTTTGTGATTATTTACTAAAAGGAGTATGTTTTAAAGAGGAATGGGGTTTGGGTTCTAAAAAATTCGATTTTTCCCTGCCTTCTCTTTGCTATTCGCGCAGGAAAGGAAGAAGGAGATGAGAGGGTGAAGGAGGGACAGTTTTGATCAAAATTTTTGTTGGCAAAGGGGTAAATAAAGTGAAAGTTTAAGTGGGCTCACTAGGAAAAATGCTGTGCAAATCAAGAAATTCCCCTTAATTTCCAATAGGACTTCTGCAAAATGGATTAAGAAACTTGTTCTTCACCTTTTCTATTTTTAAGATGTTCGAACTACTCTTTTATTTCGAAAATCAGAGATCTTTTAGAACTTTAGTTTTCAAAAAATCACTCTCACTGACAAATTACTACAATTTGAAGTTGGCTTCAAATATCATAGTCTTTTAATGGTATCATTTGACTTAAAAAATCTTAAAGCCTTCTCCTATTTCTTCAATTCTTTGTTTCTAAATTATTTAATTTCTCTTTTTGCTCTTTTCATACTTTTTATTACTTCATTTTAAAAGAAATGTGGTGCTTTTAAAACTTTTCAGGTTTTCGAAATGATTCGTAACTCCCTTTTTTTAATATCAAATGTAAAAAGTTATCGTGATGGTTTCAGAAAAAGCTTTTAAAGATCTGAACTTTCAAAATATTTTGGTTGTTTAAAACTTTCCAAATATTAGAGTTAGAGTACATGGGTTTTTTTTTTCCCAAGAGATTTTGTTATAATGTGTTTCGAAAGAGATTGTTTTGATAGTTTGTCTAATTTCTTTAGATTGATATAACTGATTTATTAGTTCAACGTTCAAAGTGCTTTAAGTTTCCAAAAAATTCATTTTGTTATATTCTTAACTTTTTTCGCATGATTTTACTCAATTCCTTAGTTTTAAAATGTTAAATTTCTAATTTTAGAACCTAGAAAAACATAGTTTTAATATAATTTTATAGTTTTGATTGTTGAAAGTTTGGGAATTTAGTTCAAAACTGTTTATACAATGTCAAGTTTCTGAAAAATTATGTCTATTTTCAAAAAATAGTTTTGAAAACCTTAGTAACTTTGTTATAATTTCGGAAGCTTCAAGTATCTAGGATTTCTGAAATTAGTTGTACACTACGTTCATTTTTCTATTGTGTTTCCTGACTTTTTCCTATAAAAGATTGGATTTTGTGTTTTATTTTTTTTTTTTTTTTTTTTTTTTTTATTTTTTTATTTTTTATTTTTACATTAATGTCTCAAAAATGTACTGAAGAAATTTTAAATTTCTTCAATTCACAGCTACTGCTTTGTCAAAGCAAATTTGGAACTAGTTTTTTATTTTTTGCATTTAATATGGTGTTCAATCTTTTAAAATTCAACAAAACTATCAAGATTGTTTTTGTGAAGTTTTGGATAATTTTGTGAGGTGCTATGTGAGTTACCAGTAAAAGAATATCGATCCCATTATTTCTTTTTATTTCTTATGGGATTATGATTTTCATTTCCGTAACTTTTTAGAATTAAATTTCATAGATATTGATGCTCATTTTTTTATTAAATCAAGTAGATACAAAATGTTACATTCATCAAAACCGCTAGTTTTTGTGTCTCTTTGATTGAAGGCCAAATCAAAACTAAAATCTGAGAAATTGGGTATGTGTTAGCTATTTGGAGTTGAAATCATAATTCTAAAAATTATTTTGAAAATAAATATTAGATATAGTTTAAACAGAATGTAGCTCAAGTAATAGCTCAACTAAGCCACTTAAGCTACATTACATTCCACTATCTCTAATAATTATTTTTAAAAAATTTCTTTTAGATAATGATCTTGACCATTAGGGTTCTATTTCTTAGGTTTTAGAATTGTTTTGGTCTTTCATTAAATAGACATAAAATTAATAGTTTCTGGTGAATATAACATCTTATGTTCACTTGATAAAAATGCAAATGAATTTCAAAACTAATAAAATTTAATCCAAAAGAAACTAAATGGGTAAAGATCATGATTTCAAATAAAATTTAAAAAAATAACGGAATTATATTTTTTACCAGTAGCTCATATAACTTGCTTGAACTAGCGGCTCATGTACAGTGATGCCCTACACACACACATATGGGATTACTGTATATGAATCGTCAGCTTAGGTAAGTTATCTAAGCTAGCGGAAATAATATAATACTCTAACTGTTTTTTATAAAATTCTTTTTTGAGTCATGATCTCCACCTCATTAGCTTCTATAGGATTAATTTTCACGGATTTTATATTTCATTTGTTATTTCATCAAGTTGATACAAAATGTTGTATTTACCGAAAAGTATTAATTTTGTATTTCTTTGATGGATGGCTAGACCCAAGAAATTGGGTATGAGTGAACCTTAGGAGTACGAGATCATAATTAAAAAAAAATAGTTTGAAAAAAATTATCGGAGATAAAGGAAATAGTCTATAGCTTAACTTATGTGAGATTGGCGATTTATTTCCATTACTCTCTCTCTCTCTCTCTCTCTCTCTCTCTCTCTCTCTCTCTATATATATATATATATATATATAAGAAAAATAGAAATGAGCTGACAGCTCATGCAAGTTACCTGAGCTGCAGTTCATTTCCACTATCTCCAATAATATTTTTTAAAAAAATTCTTTTGTATTATGATCTCGATCCCCTAGGGTTCACTATTACCCAATTTCTTAGGTTTTAGTTTTGATTTAGTCCTCCATCAAATTAACACAAAATTAACGGTTTTCAATTAATACAACATTTTATATGCAGTTGATGAAAGGGTAAATGAACTCCAAAATTTATGAAATTTATCCGAAAGAAGTTAAGGAGGTAGAGATAACAATTGTAAAAAAATATTGTAGAAAGATCATAGGATCGTTATAGTTTAGCCGCTAGCTTACGTAACTTTTACTGAGCTAGCGGCTCACCAACAGTAATCCCTATATATATATATATATATATATATATATATATATATATATATATATATATATATATATATATATATATATATATATATATATATATATATATATATATATATATATGAGAAAATGGGAAATACACCTATGATAAAGGGAGTTCCTTCACCACCGCTTAGGTGGCCCAATAAAATTATTACACGTGGTGTCATTTAAGAGAATTCATTTATTTGTTACTTTAAATGACGCCCCGTGTTATAATTTTATTGGGCCACCTAAGCGGCGGTGAAGGAACTCCTTTCACCGCCGGTGTATTTCCAGTTTTCTATATATATATATATATATATATATATATATATATATATATATATATATATATATATATATATATATATATATATATTGTAACTTACCCACTAGCTTAAGTAAGTTACATAAGCTAGCGGTAGAAGAATAATGATCCTATTATTTTTTTATTTTTTGGGATCATAATTTTCACATCCTTAACTTGTTTAGAATTAAATTTCATAGATTTTGGTGTTTATTTTTTTATTTAATCAAGTACACATTTTGTAACATCCAGTCCGCTTATAAGCTTTAATTTATTGAAATTGAATTTGGAATGTTGTAAAAAGAATTTTTATATAAGAATAGATTTAATATAAAAGAGAAAATTAGATCAATTAACTAAAATAAGTATTGAGTTTTGAAGATCATTTATCCTTCATTAAGTAGATACAAGATGTTGTATTCACTTGGAACCGTCAATTTTGTGTCTACTTGATGGAAATTAAATAAAAACATAAAACCAAGAAATTAGATATGAGTGAATCCTAGAAAATTAAGATCGAGTGAAAATATTCTAAAAAAAATTACTAGTGATACTGTAACACTGCAACTCAAGTAATTTACATGAGCTATCAGTTCATATATATAAATGAGATTACTGTATATGAGCTGCTAGCTCATGTAGGTTATGTGAGTTAGCGGAATATAGTTAGAAATCTAATTATTATTATTATTTTTTTGATATCATGATCTCTACCTTTTTAGTTTATTTATGTATATATGTATTGTAAATATTAAGAGATTTTGGAACTTTTCAAGCTTATGAAATGGGTTGAAAGGAATTTCTTTATTTTCTTTAATTTGAAATACAAAAGTTATAAAACAGTTTGAGAAAACCTTTCAGCCTTCTCGAAAATTGAAAAGTTTTTTTTATTTATTGTCAATAATTTTTATAATTTCTCATGAAGTTTTCAAGTTCACAAAAATGTTTTCGGATTTGTTTTTATGACTTCTTTAGTTCTGGATTCTATGACACCATAGCTTTGGTTGTAATTAAGGGCCTTCAGTTTGACGTAGGGATGATAATGAATGTATCCATGGGTCAATTTTTAACCCGCTTAATACAAATTTTTGAATTAGAAATAAAATTTTTAATTTTCTAATTCAAAATTTTGTATAGAGCATGTCAAAATTTGGCCTGTCGACGCATCTATTACCATCCTGAGTCTGACGTAGCTGATTGTTTTCTTAATACGTATCACTCCTATTGCAATCAACATCTTCTATGCTAACTTCGAAGGGTCGTCTAGTTGATCTTGATGTGATGACAAAGGCGGACTGCATTGGATGACAAAGGCGGACTGCATTGGATATATGGATTCATGCTACTTATGTGTTGTTTAATTATACATCAGGCTGAATCTATTTAAGTAGTTTGTTCAAATCCTACCAAACTTTATTGGGCGATCTTATTATTTGCTTGCATATTCTATGGTTTATATTAAATTTAACCTAGTCTTGTAGTTTATGGATCAAAGAAGCAAGATTTCTAGATTTACCACACAAGGTTGAGCTGATTCGTATTCGTACGACGAAGATGATGAACGATCATCATGAGATGGAAGAGCAATGGACAGCCTTATGCACTCCATGTGTAGAGAAATATCTAATTGAGATGATATAGAGCCTTCCCATGGCTACCCATATATGACTTTATGAGGTTCACGACACCCTATTGATTCAAGTTGACCCCTAAAGGAAAAGACATGCAAATGTCGTGCTTGGGAGGTTCTTGGCTTACCCTCTAGACATGCGGTTGCCGTTGAAAAAGCAAGCAACTACTAAAATATGGTTATTCGATGGATATCAAATACAAATTACCAAAAACAATTAATCAAAGCATAGTAAATATCTCATGCAATCATACTGATTAATATAGAGGATTTTTAACACAAAAAATCCAGATAGGAAAAAACCACAAGAGATGTTGCACTATAAAACATAGTTAATTATACAAAATTCAACATACAGTCGCTAGATACACTATAACTCATCAAATAGTATGAGATCAAACTCTTCTATTAGACAACACAGAAAGAGTCCTACACTCAAACGACTCAAATCTCTACAACGACTCGCCACTCAAAATGCATCTCTACAAATAGATTGAACTGTAAAAGAGTACAAACAAATATAGATTACTATAAACATATTATAAGAACTTGTTTGTAGGTGGGAGATATTGATAGACGTTAACCTTCACAAATCATGAAAAAAAAAACTCTTTAAAAAAAAAAAAAAAAAAAAAAAAATCTCCTCTTCAATCTCCTTTAGAAGCTCACTTATCGATCTACCTTCAGTTAAAGATAATAGCATATAAATAAGATTCCCATTCTCCAAATTAACCCTACTTTTACCTTTGAATATTATCCATATGTATTTAATCTAATGGACTAATTAGAATTGGTTACCAAATAAACTACACCAAATGCAAGTCTAAACAAACTTAGAAACACTTTAAAACCGTACCTATCAAGTCAGCTCGATGCCCTATAGATGTCAACATTGCTCGCCATGGATGGGCCAGCTGCCTTCAATAGTGATTCAATTTACTGCATCAGCGACAGGGGTAAACCCGCCATAACTCGCTATCGATGGGTAATTGACTACCTGACCAACCCATCTTTAAAACTTCATAAATTTCACTTCTGAATTCTGATTGAGGTGATTCAAGCACAGTTGAAAAGATGATTTAAAACTTTACAAGTTTTTTGCGTAAAAATTTTTCCAATTCAGTCTACATTGGGGGTCAAATTTTGGCTTGAAATTGATATTGCTGCAAAACACAATACCCATTCTTTCCAACTTTGACCGATTATAACTTTCACATCCAAACACTGTTATACCTGATCTTGGTGTAATTACAAAGATTATTATGAGCTCTACACTTTCTAGTTGGCACCATCATAAGATTCAATTTGTAGTTTTGTCAAATCAATAGTATCTAACATATCCAACGTATCGACTACTATCATTTCAGCGCATGACTCTAAATATTTTGTATAAAAAATATCAAACAAAATCAAGTGCATATATTCTCAAAATAAAACAAAAATAACAAAAAATATGCACATATGCACACACACACATGCACACACACATCATACGAGCAAATTATGAAATTATTATTGCTTCCTCTATACATATACTCCGCCTTCAACTCAGCTAATTTCAATTTGACAATACTCTCCATTTTTGTCGGAAATTGTTAAACACATAGACATAAATGTCTGTATTAGAAAATACAAAAGCGTCAAACAAAGAGGCGAAGTAATCATCATACGTAGACTCACATATAAGTGCTAAGAAGTTCTAAATTATGCTCAAATCTTAGAAATTTTCAAAATAAAGTGACACAAACAAATCATAGAGATATATGTCACATTTCACAAGTTATCATGCAATATATATCAAGTTTCAGTATATGACTATAACATTTAAATAATGCTCCCTCAATGTGATATACAAAACTTTTTAAAATCATTTTAGCACTTCTCCTTTTCGATAAGTTTATACCACCAAATAATTTTTCTTTTACGGCCCTGACTTCATTTTCGATGATCTTATACCTTTTTTTTTTTTGAGGTGACTTTCACTCTCATAAGCAATAAACATAATTATGAATTTTAGAATACGTTACTATCATTATTGGTAACTCTTTCCCACTACTAAGAACATAAATTCTTAAATCAGCATCAACACAAGTATATAGTAAAACTTAAGGTTTCATAATGACAAGGAAAAAATATGTAAGCAGTACATATCCTAGGCTATATAGTCATAAGACTAAAAATTCTTATTTTTTGGTTAGAAAGTCAAAGTGATTATTGATTAGAAAGCATTTATATGCATATTAGAAAGCATTTATATGCATATTGCATATTTAATCAATCAAAAATTGACTTTCCATAACAATTTAGAATAAAATAACTTTTCTTAACAATTTAAAATTAATTAACTTACAGTAAAAATTTATAATAAAAGATCTTTCCTACAATTTATAATAATAAAAATTATGATCAATCAAAACTGACTTCCCATAAAAAAATATCTTTATTTAAAAATAATTTTCGTAGCAACTATGTAAAAATTATATACCATATACTCCAAATAAGAATAATAAATTACTAATTTTTCTCGAAATAACTTCTAAATTTAATAAGCAATAAAAACTTAATATTATTTTTTTAAATTTTTAAATCTATTTTTTAAAATTCGTTTAAAAGATTAATTTCTTAGTAAACAAAAGAGTCACACCTAGAGACATAAATGTCTACGTTAGAAAATACAAAAGAGTCAAACATAGAGGAGACATGGTAATCAAATATCAAGTAATCATCACCTAAAAATGCAGACTCACACATAAGTTTTAAAAAGTTCTAAATTATACTCAAATCTCATGCAATAGAAATTTTCAAAATAAAGGGACAGACAAATCATAGAGCCACATGTCACATTTCACAAATTATCATGCAATATATATCAAGTTTCAATATATGACTATCACATTTAAATAATGCTCCCTCAATGTGATATACATAACTTCTTAAAATCTTTTTAGCACTTCTCCCTTTCGATAAGTTTATACACCAAATAATTTTCCTTTTATGGTCCTCACTTCATTTTCTATCATCTTATACCTTTTTTTTATTAGGTGACTTTCACTCTCATAAGCAATAAACATAATTATGAATTTTAGAATACATTACTATCATTATTAGTAAATCTTTCCCACTACTAAGAGTATAAACTCTCCATGAATCTTTTTATTATTTTTTCATCATATGAGATTAAAAATTATGATCATACTTGAAATGAACATATGCAATAAACTTTGCTGCTTACTCTTTTTGTAAAATATAAAAAGTTGTCTATACTTAAATATAAGTAAGTCTAACAACTATATAGACCCTTGCATATTAAATCAGCATCAATACAAGTATAAACTTAAGGTTTCATATTACAACCAGGGAAAAAAATATGTAAGTAGTACATATCCTAGGTTGTATAGTCATAAGACTAAAAATTCTTATTTCTTGGTTAAAAAGTCAAAGTGATTATTGATTAACATAATTATTTTAGTTGTATTTAATTAGAAAGTATTTAATCAATTGAAAATTGATTTTGCATAACAAATTAGAATAAAATAACTTTTCTTAACAATTTATAATTAATTAACTTTCCGTAAAAAATTATAATAAAAGATCTTTCCTACAATTTATAATAATAAATATTATAATCAATCAAAATTGACTTTCCATAAAAAAAATTATATCTTTATTCAAAAATAATTTTCGTAGCAACTATATAAAAATTATATACCATATGCTCCAAATAAGGATAATAAATTTCTAATCTTTCTCGAAATAACTTCTAAATTTAATAAGCAATAAAAACTTTATATATTTTTTTAATTTTTTAAAATTTATTTAAAAAATTAATTTCTTAATAAACTGAGCCAGCCAGTGCCTGGCCCGAGCTCATGCCCGGCCAGCCACCTTTCAGTCCAGGGCTGTTCGGGAATCCAAACAGGGTCCCAGATGGGCTGCCCATTTGGGCATGTCTTGAAACCTTCTTTGTTGACACCTCCATTCGAAAATATTTTGCATCTATCATATAAATCGTTTGTCCTTTCGAATTCTGGCCGATGCCTTCCAATTGCTTTCCACATTCAATTCCAAGGCGTTAAAGTTTCAGTATTAAAAGGCAACAACACATTCTCAAAAGTTGTTCTCGCGATGTTCCACATGCATGCTCTCTATATATCCTTTTTCTTTCTTCTGATACTTATTTGAGCTTTCCCACCTTTCTTTAGTTCTTCAGCAATTGTTGAGGGTGCATATATATATATATATATATATATATATATATATATATATATTCTCATCGGTCCTTGGTTGCTACTAATGCTACTTTGTCTCAATTTCATTACTGATCACCACCTCATCTATATCGGATCGTAGTTGGCTTCCTTGGCCAACTTCGATGGCCAACTTCGACAACCTTACTGTCTCTAAAACTATGATTCCTTAGGCCTTCATATCTTCACAAACTTTGATACAAGGTTAGTAATTTCCTCTTTTCCCTGCCAAGTATTGACAAAACAATCCCCTCACTTTATTTCTGCATTTTACAACATGCTTCCAGAAGAAAAAAATATTTACCAAATTTAAGAGTTTCCGAAAGCATCCTAATAAAAAGATAATTATCAAGTAAGAATATGAAATATGTGTTGCATTTACATAATAAACGAATAGTGTATTACAATTTACAAGCATAATTTTAGTGTCTTTGTAATGTACTTTTGAATTTGATTAACCAATCATATTCCTAATATTTACTAATGGATATTATATACTGGCTTAAAAAATAAGATTCAAGAGGTTTGATTAATATTTGATCTAGGAAAAGAACTTGCAGCCAACAGAAGAACAAAAAGAGAGCAAAAGTTTACTGGATTGCAGGGAAGAAGGAATTTAGGGGGAAAAGAAAAACTCAGAATTTTCTTTATAACTGTTATCGAGTCCTCGATCGTCGGTGCCTCCTCATTCTTGATTGCTGCGATGGCTCTTGTTGTAAGTCGTCAATACAGACCATGGTCGACGAGGCAAAGAGTCGCCGACTCGCTACTCCACTTTGCCCAAAGGCAAATTCTAAATGAGCACATAAGTTTGGTCAATGAGCAAACCTTATAAACTTTAAGAAAATTACAAATTTGTCTTTTTTTTTTTTTTCCTTCGTGTGACTGACTTATAGCTGTCTTCTCCCCAACAGCACCCCCTCCTCTCCTCCATGAAATCCCTGACTTTTGAACTCATAAATCTTAAACTCTAAACTCTAATCTCTCTAGTTTCTTACTCCTCCCAATTCCAAATAGTTACTATTCAGAACCTATTTTTTTTGTTGGTTTTTCGTTAACAAATTTTCCAACACGATTTTTTTGGTACAGGTGATCGAGCACCGGTCGGGAAGTAATTACAAAACATGTTTCTCAAACAAAGAATATGTTGTTTGGATATTAATTCCCAAACAGTAAGATATTTCTTTATGACAAGCTATTGTTGTTTGGAATGTAAACCTCGAATGACTTATATGTCGGAAATTCTAAATGCGCACCACATTTTTCTTAATAAGCATTATAGCTAAATTTTGAATCATCTACAAGTTTGCTATTTTTTTTAAGGACAGAAAAGAGTATGAAACTTTTCTTAGTGAGCATCATGACTCTTTACCTTCTCTTGTTCACCACCGAGCTCTGTTTTTCCTCATGAGCGCGTGAACACACACACCAAAAAAAAAAAAAAAAAAGCAAACTCTAATCCCTTGAATTTCATGATCACTCAATAGTTTAAGTTGGTTATACCGTGGTTTTGGAGTTATTTTAACTCAGAAAGGACTTGACGGAAAAGAATCCATTTTCTGTGGACGGTTCATTGGAATTTAGAGTTAACAGGTTTGAGTTCAAAATTAAGCTCGAACCCAACAACTTAAATTAAGATCAAACCCGATCAGCCGCTTTGTCCCTGATCTGTCTCATACTATTTATCAACTGGACGTCTCAAAAGTCGGGCGATTTTTGTGCCTGCTAATCCGAACCGCCGGTTTACTCGTATCGTATTGCTATAGCCATGAAACCAATACCTAAGCCGGTTTTTGGAACAGTAGATGAAACACAAACCAAGGCCGTTTTTTGGAACAGTAGATGAAACACTCTGCCCCTCCGACAACTTTCTTACAAGATATTTAGAGCCATGTTCCAGCTTAAGACATGACACTTCCCTGATCTCACCACAACAGATTTCTCGCAAATGCTCAGACGTCGAGAGGGATGCGCCTGTAAAAAGATCATTCATGCCAAAAAGTTTGATTCTTCTACACTAGAAGGCACAAAAGCTACTAAATATGGCGTTTTTACTCCAGAATTTAAACGAACAATACCTCTTTACATCCCAACTGGATTGGACATTCCCATCACAGATTATGAGAACAGCAGGTTATAAGTAGCAGTTTTACACAAGTACAGTTGAACCGAAGAATGTTGTAAATACCCTTCATTTAGCACGTATCATATTGTAATACTCTGAATAACCTACAGTTGACCTGAAAATGCATATGCCCCCAAATCCAAATTGATAATAGGAAACACATCCCGAGCTCTCCCTCTGCTCTCTTTTCCCTCTAGTGCATAACGATTCAGTAGTAGATAATTCTGATACCAAACTCAGCAGCTTTGGCTTGCACCCTTGAGAGCAAGCAGTGCAGCTCCGTATGCAGCTTCCGTCTGCATAGCTTCCTGAACCGGCAAACCAAGTACCCTCGCTCGTATTTTTGTCCAAACAAGATTCTTAGCACCTCCTCCTGCAGTGAATACTTCTTCTACTTCTGTTGCTCCGAGGTCCTTGAGTAAACTATACCCCTTGGCCTGATATATATGTCATCAGCACAAGCATGCATTTTAATTGGTATTGTATGTTTGTAACTCGTAAAATTTACGCTCTGCAAGCAAGCTTGTGAATGAGCATAAGTACCTCTATTCTGGCAATGGATTCTAGAATGCCATGTAAGTATTCAACATCACTTTTTGGCCGTGGATGTAACCTACGCACAGGAAATATTGTAATCAAAGGCGGAACAAGGATTTTTCTCAGTAAGAGCGTGATACAAATACGTTCTTTATTTAATCTAATTTTGTCAAGCATGATATCTAGCAGAAAATCATTTATTAATTGAAGATCCACATGTATATATGATATATGACTTATTCATGTTGATTGCTTATTTAGGACTGAATGAGTAAATGAGCTAGGATTGACTTTATCTCATTGATTATGTTCCCTATTTAATCTAATTTTGTCAAGTATGTTATCTAGTAGAGAATCAAGAGAGTTTTCTTCTTTTTCACTTCATTTATCCCTCTTTCCTTCCATTTATTCTTGAGTATTTCATTTGTTTTACCAGCTATCCAAGCGTAACTGCAATCTATAAATCACTCTACGTGATAAGGGTTAAGGATTAACTGCCTAGTGTAAGGTCAGGGTGTCGTAGCCAGTCCCAGCCCTGCTTATTATTCTTTGAACTTCATATACATGTTGTTAGATAATGTAGTTCTACTTGTCAGTATAATTTTTATATACTTTTAATCTTTCTTTTCTTAGGGAAAAAAACATAAGTTCATGAAAAATATGAGTTCCTTGTTTCCAATAATAGGAGGCAATACCTAACATTTCCAAGTATGAGGCTGAGTAAGCCCAGAGCTCGTCGAAAAGCGGTCAACTTGGGTATAAGAACTTGTTGAAATACCTAACATTTTCAAATATGAGGATAGTTAAGCCTAGAGCTTGTTGAAAAGCAGTCAAGTTGGGCATGAGAACTTGTACCAGCCAAACACCCAAAATCTTGATATTATTTTATGATTCTTGTAGCAAAAGGCTTTTTTATAACCAAAATTTTATTGTAAGCAACAAAACTGAAATTTGATAATTGTAAACCTCTTTCAAGACTTGTATTACCAATTAAAACTACACCAGAGGTATGAAAATTTTGATATAGGCTTAACTTCGGTTTCAATAAGGGCTTAAGACAATATTGAGTAAGAAGTAACACGACCTCAGAATACACGAACCTGTTTTAGAAGATGCACAGCAACTTCGCTGACACATTAACAAATAAATAACAGAAGCGAAGAAACGTTCAATACCTTGGTATCATGTTTGGATCTGCAACTGGGAACCTTTCGCCATTTGCTGTTAAAGGATAATAGTCTAGAGGAGAGGCGACCAAAGGATTAATTAGTTTACTCAAGTGATCTAGCTGGTCATCAGAGAAAATCTGTCGAAGAACAGCTCCACCAGTATTTGAGGCACCACCAACAAGCCACTTGTCATCAAGGCGGTGGCTATAAACACCAAATCGTGCATCTTCAATGCGGCTGGTGCTTAGGAGCTTAATAGCAAGAGTTGAACCCAACGATGTGACCTGATGACAATGAGAAATCAAGATAAAATGAGATGCAAAAAATATTAAATCTCATCAAGTAATCCAATGAAAGCAGTCTCCTCAGTAACTCACAGCTTGCCCTGGACGCGTAGCATGTGCAGCAAGAAAAGCTGCTATACTATCAGTTGTTCCCGTGCAAACGTAACAGTCCTTTGAAAAACCTGGCAAGACGGATTTATAATGCGTAGAATTCCCTTTATCGCAATTACATGCACCTATTATAGTCGAATTTGTAAAGCTGCTATGCATGAAAAATGTGGCAAAGGCCTATAATCAATTGAGCATGGACTTACTCAGACAAATGTTTACCTGATCTGGGTGCCAACAACAATGGACTGAACAGATAATAACATCAGTTTCCAGTGTTCAGTATAACATCACTCTCAATGAGGAGTCTCTGGATCCACGTAAACTGTGAAATGGACTGAGACAAGGCAATCCCCTACCTCCTTACATATTCATCCTATGTGCAGATGCACGTAATGTAAGGGAAGAAATCAGACATCCGGTATCGGATTTCAGGTTCTCAAGGGAGGGTACTTCAATTAGCCACTTGATGTTTGCAGATGATCTACTAATTGCTAAGAAACTAAACACTCAAGAACTTAAGCAATGGGCTCTTATTTTCAAAAAGTTATGCAGCGGTCTTGGTACAGGAGCTAAACCTCTCAAAATCAGTCGCTCACCTGAATCTCGAGCATCTTACCCCAGCCAACTCAGATCCTTGAATTGGCACTTAGATCACCCATCTCAGGTGACGATTTTCTGTATGAGGGCGCTCCCATTTGTGCTCAAACCAAAATCTTGTTGGTTTGATGTGATGCTGGCTACCAGCAAACAACTGTTGTCAGGTTGGAAAAGGAACAATCACCTTGTGGCAGAGAGGTTAGTACAAATCAAGTCAGTTCTTTCAAACTGCACTAATACCTCTATCAATTGGTATATAAACTAGAGCAATGTATAGAAATTTCCTCCGGGGAGCGGACCATTCCCTAGTCCTCTGGGCATGGGATAAAGTTTGTGTTGTTTGTGGGATACGAAATTATGAGGATTATAATAAACACTTCTCTTCAAGCAATCTTTGAAACTTATCTACAACCTGATAAATCTATGGTCCAAGACTAAACTGCTAAAAATATGGGATCCATCCAGAGAAATTCAAAGAAAACAAAGTCACCATCATGGGCATTATAATAAACAGTTTGTACCAATGATAAGCGTTAACTAAGTGGATGGTAGAGAGTCGGAGATCAATCAATATCTTGCATGATGCCTGGTCAAGGAAAATGCCACTGGCGTCTAGGAAGCACGAACATGGATGCAGATTCGACATGGATTTGAATACGGACACGGGCCACTATATTTGTGAAAAAATAAGGACACAGACACGACAACGACACGGAAAAAATATAAATAGAAGTATCTATTATTTTATTATTAATAATTTTACAAAATATCCAAAATGAAAGCGCTGATAATGTATGTGTTCGCGTTAATAATTTTACAAAATATCCAAAATGAAAGCGCTGATAATGTATGTGTTCGCGTATCTTCATTTCTTTACAAAGGAAAAGATACGCCATCAACTATGCATCTATCTCTTTCTCACCCTCTATAGATATAGAGGTAAAAGGGTAATAATAATGGGTCATACATTAGTATAGAGTACAAATACAAAAAAAATATTTCTTCAAATATAGAAACCAAATAAAACTCATATCCAGTAGAAAACATTAGAATATAACTTTATAAAACTAACTAGGTACAGATAGATAATATCAATTTAGTAATATTTATGTTCAATTTTTTCATTTTTTCTGGATAAAACTTACAAGAAACTTAGACATGGTAATGACACGATATTTTTTTCTTTAGTTTATTGTACACGCTGCATGGCGTGCCAGACATAGTTTTTGGCGTGTTTGTGTCTGACACGTGTCCAACACGAACACGGCATCCCTAACAAAGTGTTCATGCTTCTTAGACTGGTGTACTATCTTCTGAAGTGTATGTGGGACTACAACAGTCCCTGGTGTTGGATCATTACTAAAGTCAAATTCCACTACTAACCAAGAATTGCTCAATCAGGTTTTCCTCCTGCAATTCAAGAAGAGATACTGTACAGCCATCTTTGGAAGGGATGGCAAACCAGCCTGGCTCCTCATACCTGTGAACAATTTTTAGTGAGAACAGCCTACTCGTGGCGGAACGAAGGCCTCTGAACCAATTATATAACATGTAGATTACATAATCAGGATCTTATTAATTGTAATTGCCAAATACAACTTTGGATTTAGGGGCATCCAGGCATGGCCTCTGAACCTACGTGCTATGGCTAGTAACATATACAAATTTATGACTACGGTCTCTACCAATAACCAAAAAAAGTATGTCCATCCTAGAAGTATTAAAATCTGTTCCACAAAAATATTTTGGAAATTTAAGAACATATTAAACAGTTTTCCAAGTACCCAAAGAGTGTTTTAAGAAGTGTCATCTAAAGCAAGTAGATACAGCTACAATATAGATGTGTCATTGTAATGCCCATTTCTAGGAGGGATACAAAAACGGAGTGCATTACCGGCGGACACATGTAAGTCGACGTGCACGAGACCTATAAGTATGTAAAACTAGAAATACTAGTTGTCTACCAAAATCTTGGAAGTTAGTCTACTGCCATATATAAAAAGATATACATATCTAAAACAAGAAGTAACAAGTACAATAATGATACAAAAGTTGGAAATAAAGTCCCAAATGGATGATACATACCAAATAAAAAATACAAAAGTGGAGGCCTAGAAATAGACTGCTGCTCGGCCTGCTCAAGAAAGTATGATCGTGCAATGGCGAATTTTTGCTCACATCTTCAATACCTAAGCGTGTGGGGGAGTTTAGGGTCAAACCCAGTAATTAAAATAATAAGAAGTAGAGAGCGTGTAATATAAATAAATAGATATGATATGAGTGTAGATATGAAAGTATGCGCATGTGTGGAATATATTAAATGATCAAGTAACAATATCAAATAGGAATATACATGCATAGCAAGTCTAAGTTAATATCTTATTTTAGTTTATATTTTAAACTAAATAGTGAAAAAATAGACTCCTATCGTTAAAGTATCCGTGCATATCCAAAACCCGGCCAAGATGCTGGCGCTGAACCAGTCGTGCCGCTAAGCACTCAAGTAGATACCGATACTGTGTATTCGGTTGTCCCATTAACATGGACTAAATAAGAGATGATGGCTCAGTACCATCAGCATGGATTTAAAATTATTTGAAACCTTCTATTTAAAACATGATTATAAATATATATATATACCTATATTCTAATGGCAAGTGGAAAGTGATTTAAAATCATTGCATTATATATAAAAAACTTATATGAAAAATTCAAATGTATATTCAAATATAATGAATATTCATAAAGATAGTTTCTTTGTAATTTCAAAATGAAACGTATAGTATAAGTTTCTAACTTATTGTTTAAGCATAAGAGGCCATAAATAAAATCATAAATTTAATACATAAACATAGAGTAGAGTGTAAGAATCATATTTTTATATTTAAAATAATCATAGAGAATTTTGTATAAATATATCACATTTATAAATTTAAACAAATCAAAATTCTAAATTGACTATAAAAGATTTTAGTTATAAAATAAAATTATAAGAGTAGATGTAATTCTACTTGCTTTGATAGGTTAGGGAAAGTAAGTTTATATTGAGCCTAAAACACTTCTTTTTTTTTCTTTTCTTTTTCTTCTTTTTTCTTATCCTTCTTCTTGAGAGTTGGAGTAAAAAAGAGGAAGAGAGATATGAAAAATTAAGAAGAGAATAAATGATGAGGAGAATAAATAAAAGGAAAGAGAGAAAAAAATATAATAGATAAAAGAGAGATATGGGGGCAAAATGATAGTTTGTCATGCTTGGCTAAAAGACAAACATGGTTAAGGTAAGGTATGAGTGAATAAATACAAAATAGGTATAGAACAAATAAATAGTAATAATAGATTATTAGAATTGTTTAATGTTATAATTTCAAATTAAAACAACCCAAAATAAAGTCAAATTAAATTTTTACAAGTCAAAAGAAAAAAGACTAGTTAAAATGTGTAGGACCCACCGGTGATTAAAATAATATTATTTTAAGTGACTATCTTAAAAATTTCAAGAAAACCACAAAAAAATATAGAAAAATGAGACAAATACAATGCATTCACTTTGGGATTAATCTGATATTAAGAATGTAAATTATTTTGAAATTAAGTTCTTCCATTCTACTCTCCTTACAAAAAATTTCGTTCTCGAAATTTTATTTTTAACTGATTGGAGTAATAAGATATCAATCAATTGATAAGAACGTGGTTATTGAGAAAATAGTTCCAATCAGAATATAGCTGAAAACTAACTAATTTGTCATACTATCTAAACTAGTGAGATAAATAATCAAAGATATATGTTGAAAAAAATATCACAAGTCTCACTTATTAAGCTCCTTGCAAATAGCTGCAATAATTGCTTGCAGATCAATTGTTGCTACGCCAATAGGTAAGACTTATAATAGCGAAAGCATATGATTTTGGTTGAAAATCAACTATGGAGTATTTCATAAATCCGCTTGCTATAGTTCTAATGAATGACTGTAATTGTTGTTGACTGAGAATAAAATTATATAATTACCACGTTAACTCAATAGGACTCGAACAACAAAAGTACAAGACTAGGTACATAAAAAATCAAAAGATAGATATGGCATGGATAAAAAAACAAGGCAAGATAGAAAATCAACTAATAATAGGACCAAAATAAGATTTCAGATAAAAGAAAAATTTGGACATGTTTATATATGGCAGTAGTCCTAAAAACATCCTAAATTAACCTAGAGTTCTGATACCACTCTATAACGCTCCATTTTCAAGAGGGATACGAAAACGGAGTGCGTTACCGGCGGGCACGTATAAGTCGACATGCACGAGACCTATAATTATGTAAAACTAAAAATACTAGTTGTCTATCAGAATCTTGAAAGTTAGTCTACTGCCATATAAGAAAAAATATATATATATATATATATCTAAAACAAGAAGTAACAAGTACAATACTGATACAAAAGTTTGAAATAAAATCCCAAAGGGGTGATACATACCAAACTAAAAATACAAAAGTGGAGGCATACAAATCTACTGTTGTTCGGCCTGCTTAAGAAAGTATGGTCATGCAATGGCAAATTCTTGCTCACATTTTCAGTACCTGAGCCTGTGGGGGAGCTCATGGTCAAACTCGGTAAGTAAAACAATAAAAAAGTAATATAAACAAATATGTAAGATATGAGTGTAGATATGAATACATTAAACGATCAAATAACAATATTAAACAGGGATATACATGTATAGCAAGTCTAAATTAATATTTTATTTTAGTTTATATTTTGAAATAAATGGTGAAGAAATAGACTCGTATTGTGAAAGTCCCGTGCATACACGGGACCCGGCCAAAATGCTGGCGCTAAACCAGCCGTGTCACTAAACACTCAAACAGATACCGATACTGTGTATTCGGTCGTCTCATCAACATGGACTAAATAAGAGATGATGACTCAGTACCATCCGGGCACCCCCGTGGATGGACCCTTATTTCGATTGCCCAACCTATCCTAAACTTTTCACGATACAATATTTATCTATCCTTTAATTCTCGCATAACCCAAAATTTCAAGTTATATTATATGAAAATCAATCCGGAATATAATGAACCAATCATGTCAAGATTTCTGTATACACTTCTAGTAACAAGTAAGATATGGTCCATATCAAAATTAAGTTAACAGGTAAGTCAGGATCCATGGCATTATCAAGACAATTGTATTTATTTATAAGAAAAATCCGACATATTTTCATGTAACTTGTACAAGCAACTAGTATATATATGTCAAGTCAAGCATGATGAAGTATAGAATGTTAGAATGAATGTTATGGAAATGATCATGATGTAAATCACACATAAATACAAATATACATATAAACACGTATGTAAATGAATATTAGGATGTGAGAATACCTAGGATGATCATGTATGTGAATCATACATATACAATTATGCGTATAAATACATATTAGGTAAGTGGGTACTAAATTGTAAAGATGAAAATTAAATAGACTTAACACTATTATAACGATTACTTTAACAACATATTGATTTTTTAAATTTTAGCATGATTTCATAGTATGGAAAGTAGCAAATTTATTAAATCTTACTAATATATATATTTTTCAAATAAACATGAATTAGCATAAAAAGAATTATGATCTAACATAATATCTTGTATAAAAGAAATATTTTAACAATTTAATATAGAAACTTTTTTGAAACCTTCTCTTTAAAACATGATTATGAATATATATATATATATATATATCTATGTTCTAATGGCAAGTGGAAAGTGATTTAAAATTATTATATTATACATGAAGCTTATATGAAAAATTCAAATGTATATCCAAATATGATGAATATTCATAAAGATAGTTTCTTTGTAATTTCAAAATGAAACGTATAGTTTAAGTTTGTAACTTATAGTTAACATATAGGAGGCTATAAATAAAATCATAAGTTTAATACATAAACATAGAGTAGAGTGTAAAAATCATATTTTTATATTTAAAATAATCATAAAGAATTTTATATAAAGATATCACTTTTTTAAATTTAAACAAATCAAGATTCTAAATTGGCTATAAAAAATTTTAGTTATAAAATAAAATCATAAAAGTGGATGTAATTTTATTTGTCTTGATAGCTTAGAGAAGGTAAGTCTATTTTGAGGCTAAAAAACTTTTTTTTTCTTCTTTTCTTTTTCTTATCTTTTTTTATTCTTCTTCTTGAGAGTTGGAGTAAAAAAGAGGAAGAGAGAAATGAAAAATGAAGGAAAGAGAATAAATAATGAGGAGAATAAATGAAAAGAAAGGGAGAAAAAATATAATAGACAAAAAAGATATATGTGGGCAAAATGATAGCTTGTCATACTTGGCTAAAAGACAAGCATGGTGAAGATAAGGTATGGGTGAATAAAGACAAAATAGGTATAGGATAAATGATTAGTAATAATAGATTATTAGAGTTGTTTAAGGTTATAATTTCAAATTAAACTAACTCAAAATAAAGTCAAATTAAATTTTTACAAGTCAAAAGAAGAAAACTAGTCAAAATATGTGTAAGACCTACCGATAATTAAAATAATAGTATTTTAAAAGACTATCTTAAAAATTTTAAGAAAATCACAAAAAAATATAGAAAAATGAGACAAACACAACGCATTCACTTTGGGATTAATCTGATATCAAGAATGTAAGTTATATTGAAATTAGGTTGTTACAGTCATGCTGCGTAGTTCTAATTAGATATCCATGGCATGAACTTAAACTGTGAATGCCAATTCCCTGCTAGGTTGTAGCCTCATGATGCTTATTTCTAAGCACTAAATGTTTGTATGTTCTAAAAATCGCCTTTTTGTCCAATAAAACAAGTTAGGAAACTGACTAGAAGTTGCAGTAAATATCCAGTTTGAAATGTAATATATAAACTGCCTTCTTGCATTAACAACCATATAGGTGAAGCTTGAAATAATAGCTTTGCCTGAGAAACCAAGATGTAACTTCCAAAATAGAAGTTTAGGAAGAGTGTTCTTCTCCGAGCTCTAGCATTTGGCTGCACGTTTGGAAAAAGAGTATTTGGAAGTAGAGAGAATATTATTTTATTGTTTAAAAAGATAGTCCTTGTATTATTTCATTTATATCTTAGGTATAAAAAATACTAATTTGGAAGAGCAATGATGAGTCACCAATAAAATGTTATTGTTTGTCTTATTCCTTGAGCTCTATTAGAGATTTACAGTAATAATATTAAAGTATAAATAGTACAAGTTTTTTAGTACCATTTGTATTTATATTTTATATTATCATCTATAGAAATACGAAGACCAACCCTAGATAGGGAACATGCCGCTGAAGAAATAAATCCTCAAAACCCTAACCTAGCAACCAGACTTCATCTTTTACCTCTTGACCTGGCTACCTGACTTTATCTTCTATTTCACCAACAAAAAAAAAAAAAAAAAAAAAAAACTCCCTCGATTTTTTAATATCCTCTTTCTAGTCAAAATCTTGTGTAAATGTGTTCTTTCTTGTCATGATTATCTAAGCCTAGTAGAATGCAATTGGCTCAATCTTCCACTTGAGCTGGACCGTCAAACCACTAGAGAGAGTGAAGGCTTTTTTTGATGTATCTCACATCCATCATCCCAAGAATAGTACAAAGACCCGATTTCATTAGATTCCGGCCATAGAATAGAATGAAAACCATGGAAGACGATTGAATCCCTCGTTAATGGAGTGGAGAAATGTGCTTTTGGTAAGAAGGGACTATAGGATTAGTGCTTGCCAATTGGAGAGTTACGTGAAGTTCGGTGATTTACATCAATATGGGGAGCCTGAATGCAAGTAATTGATGATAGTCGGTCATCAAAAAAAATTAAAAAGATCTTCCTTAGAGAAGGAAATCGAATTCAATAAGCAGAAAATCTCCTCTTTAAAGAAAATAGAATCCATCTACATGGATTGGAATTTAACTACAACGGTACCACCTAGAAATTATATAAATACACCCTTCATGAGGAGGGGGCATTTTTTTCTTCTCCTCCCACATCTCCTCTACATATTTAGAGAGCTTGTAATCTCAAAGGAGAAAAGAGAGATACTTGAGGAATTGTACTTCTGATTCTATAATAAAATATCATGCCAAACAGCTACTATACTACCAAGGATGTAGGCTCAAGAATCCTCTTATCCGAAACTCGTTATATCACTATGTAAGCCTCTCTCTGTTTTTTTTTTTCATTTTATTATCTGATTGTTTGCTAGAAAAATTGTCTTGTATTTCAATTGCTTCTTTCTTGTTTAGAATTATAAGGGAAAAAAATAAAAATAAAATTACAATAAGATTACATGTCCTTTTCCACTAAAACAAGAAGAGGAGAAAGTAGTATGAACTCCTTTTCCCTTTTATTAATACTAGGGTTTTTCAATTCAGTGTTGGAGAGTATTTTCTTTCCCATTGATGATCTGAACAGCAAACTCTACGAGTAGAAAGTTTTTCTTAGCTCTAAAGTAATCTTGGTTGACTTTGAAAATTTGAAAGAATAAAACTCTTTAAAAGATAAGAATCTATGATATTCTTGATGAAAGAGAAAGTAAGAGAAAATCTCTATTCTTGCACAAGTGTGTGGAGAATCCAATTGGGATCATCCCCTCCCTAAGCCTTAAACTTGGCTATTTACCAAAGTTTCAGGAGTTCTAATTTTGGTTTAATTGAGCAATCAAAACCCTCTAGTTGATGGAGACTAAAACCCTCATTAATTCGGAGAAAGTAATGGTGCAACCCCCAATTTAATTATGTAGAATGAGGATTCAAATTTCTTATTAATTTGGAGAATGTGGGGATGTAATCCCCACTTTAATTGTGTAAAGTAAGAATTAAAATTCCTCATTAATCTACTAATTCTAACTAAAATGCGGATCGCAGGCTCTGACTGCATTTTATCTTCATGAATACGGGTTGCATTTGGATATTTGAAAATGAGGATTACTATTGGTCTTCTAGAAATACAGATGGCTCCTTCTAATCTGTGTTTCGGATTTGAAATGCAGATCTAATACGCATTTAACCATGGAATTATTGATGAGATCCTTGGATCCACGTTTGGTCTTGTCAAATGAGAAAGGTCTTGTCAAATGGGTTTTTTGATCCACATTTGGGCATAAAATGTGAATGATGACTTTTGGACTTAAAATGTAGATGATGACTTTTGATCCCTGTTTGGTTTTGATAATACGGACGGTGGTTTATTATCTGCATTTTGGTGTTCTTGCACGATTTTATCATCAATACTAATATTCTCTTTGCAGATTACTCGCCTAACTCCCTTCGAGTTGGCTCAGGACCAGTTCCAAGTCAATCTCATTTGGTTTTGGAATTGGTCCGATCAATCAATCTAGTCAGCTTTGGAGCCAACAATTGGAATAGTATGTGGGAAAGGTAATGACTAACCATGGCTAATACTTGATATAAAGACCAATCTAGATAGCAAACCCCTCTCCATGAGGAAGATGGAGTGACTGCAAGCATGTCGCACGAAGTTGAAAACTTGAGCACTCCAGCCACCCAAGCCGAGTTTCAAGAACTTGCCAAACAAATCACTGTTATCACGCAAGCTATGCCGAAAACCCTAGCGACTCAGATCAAAATGGAGAAAGAATCACCTCTAACACCCGAGTGAGTGACAACTAAGCTCCTGAAGGCCATGGCATGCAAGACAATTTGCCACCAGTAGAAAGGTATAAACGACAAATGACTAAGCATCATCGAGACAATAATGATGACGAGACAACTTCGATCCATCAAAGAACATAACTCGAGAATTTAGACTCTGAATTCGAAGACCACAAGCCACTTTCCAGGACTATCATATAGAAAAGGTTCAAGTTCAGACTTCCAAAATTGGGAAAGATATATGATGGTATCTCAGATCTATCCAACCATATCGCTAATTACCGCCTTGAGTTGCATATTCAAGACGTCGTTGATAATATTCTCTCCATAACCTTAGAAAGGGAGCAATAATTGGTATAATAGTTTCCCTGTAGAATCTATCCACTCCTTCGAGCAACTATGCCATGAGTTTATTGAATAATTCGCCACAAGTAAAAATACAAAGAAGAGTGACGCCTCTCTAACCTCTAACCTTTCATTTTCTCCACCTCTCTAACCTCCAACTTTTCATTTTCTCCATGAATGAATCATATGAAATCTCCAAATTAAATTCATATTTTTAATTCTAAATATAAATCCCATTATTCTCAAACCTTTCACATTCTTTACTCCTAAAATCTAAAACTAGATAAATCCAGCATCTCTTCTTAATTTAACACATACAAACTCAAGCACTCTAAAATCCTCTCCTCATCTCATCAAAGCAATTTGCCGGAGTCGCCGCCGCCGCCATTAGAGCTGGTGCTCTCATTCTTAAGCTTTACCAAAATATTTTCATATTCTTCCTCCTATTAGATTTTCATTCATTGAGATTGGCGAAACCTATCATTTTTCTTATTGGATTTAGATTATCCTAATGATCTTAAGTTAGCTCACCCACTATCCAATAACCCTAATGACTTAAAAATATCATCTACAATTTTGTAAACCCAATAAGATGGATCCATACTCATTTCTTAATTTCAGACACGTTAGGATTAATGAACTTTAAAATTAATTTTTAGTTCGTTACAAATATTAGAAAAATCCTAAAAATTATCTAAACTCATATTAATCTATATTTAAAATTCTAAGAAAATTTTATAGGTGCACCAGTTCGATGAGGGGAGTTTATAAATGTAGAACAAGTTAAAAGAACGAAGGAAAGACCGAAAAAAATATGGATGGAGATGATACGAAAAGATATGGATTCTAGAGGTTTAAATGAGGAGATATTACTTGATAGAAATGAATGGAGGACTATTAAAGTGATCGATCTAACGTGATTCTTTTTTGATTCATATAACCTACCCCAAATACTCGGGATAAACAGTTTAGTTGTTGTTGTTGTAAGAAAATTTTATGGGTAGATTGCTTCGTTGTGATTAACAATTGATCGATAGCAAGAAATAAAATCCAGGTGAGTTCTTCTTTTGGACTCACTAATCATGCTATTTTATTTAATTATTATATCAATTACACCACTTATTTTTATAAATTGATTTGTTATTTTATATGAATTCATCAACTACTTATTTTGGTTCATGTTATTGAAATCTTGTCATTTTTGTTATGTCATTTTTATTAAATATGCTAAATCACATAGTATAGTTAAATTTTAGAATAATCAATATATAGAATATTTAATAAATCACATTAAAGTATAATCGTAGAAAAACATTGTTTGCAATATCATTTCGTTTCGGTGTCTATGCAAATTATTTTATATACTGGTTAGCTAATTAAGGAATATGTGTAGCACGGAAAACCTCTCAGTATTTATATACTTATTTGTCCGATATTTTTATGATGTCTCAAATCAGTATATTTTTGATTTAGCCAATTGTAATCTATTCAATAAAGTATAAATCAAATAAACTCGTTACTTTAAATCAAACGAACTCAATGAATCATGTTGTCAACAAACTAATAAAACTAATTAAGGAACTCTTTGAATCATGATTTGATATACAAAATATGAAAACTAGAATTAGACCTAACATGACTATACTTAAATAATATCGGATTGAGTGAGAAAATGAATGATGGAAATATACTCTGTTTCGACTATAAACTTGTTAAGTTGTACAATTGAATGTTTCAGACATTATGGGTGCGTGATTTGCTGGATCACACCTAATTATTCCTGGTTGCCTGATGGAGGGTCCGATTTAGCATCAGAAAATTCATGTGACAATTTCCTGGATTTGTACAGGAGACAATCAAAACAGTTGTATCTTATCAGTTAACTTTTCACATGACATCTTAAGTAAAAATACGCATGTTAAAATACTTAGGTTTAATCTATATCACTTGATATCATCGTTACATATGAAATTAATATTTTCAAAGACTTATTTATTATCATGTTGGACATAACTATTATTGGTTTGCTACATATATTTTTCTATATATATTGTTTTCGTCGAAATTTGACAACCTAGGTGTACATATCCAAACTTATAGATAGACATACCAAACCTAATGCAAAATCTAGTGTATTTTAAAGATCCTGTGGAAACTCAATAGCAGATTAGAGATTCCTTACTGCCTTTTATTTAGTTTTATTATATTCTGTAATTCTTTTAACTGTATATCAACATTGTTCCAATTAATAAAAAGCGCAATTTTTGTTAAATTATTGAGTATTATTGTAGCAAATTTTACCGGAGGCTTTAACATATTCAAACCGAATATATTGTTGATACCTGTTATACGTACTCGTGTATTGTATATCGGAAGTGGGGCATGACAATAAAGAGAAGGATGGTAAAGTACAATCAATCCTTAATGAGCACGAGAAGAAAAAGGCGAGAGAAGATGCATGCGAATGGATAGCGAGAGCAATAATTGATAGTGTGCTTCTGTTCAATATTGTTACTTCAAAATCATGGAATCAGATGGTGGAAGTTGTTGGAATGTATGGGCCAAATTTAAAAGGACCAACAACTGAAATTGGTGAAAACTATCTCCATATGGAGGTGGCTGCGAAGAAAGAATCGCTTGGCTCTTTCCTGAAGTCTTGCAAGATCCATGGTTACACTCTTATGAGTAAGGCATGGACTGATAAAAAATGGAGTATTATGAATTTGGTACTTAACTCTTCAGAAACCATGTTTTATGACTCAAAGAACACTTCAAAGGACATCCATGATGGATTGTTTATATATAACTTGATTAACAATGCTATTGAGAAGATTGGAGAAGGTAATGTTGTATAGGTGGTGACAGATAATAAAGCAATAACATAGCGGTATCCAGATTATTAGCTAGACATTGTCCATCTATTTTTTGGATTTCTTTTGGGCCACACTATAAATCTCATGCTGAAATATATTGCAGTAATCAAGCCAATCCGGAGTGTCATCGTTATGGCTATGGAGATCACTGTATTTATATATGGTCCGACTTATGTTCTTGATTGGATGAGGGAGTGTACGAAATGTGACCTTATTAAGCGCAACATCACTAGATCTACCACAATTTTTCTCTCCATGTAGAGTTTTAAAGATAAGAAGAAAAATTGAAAAATTATGGTCAATTCTACCGATTGGGATGAGAATTTGGTGCAATCTAGGATGACTGCGGGAAAAAATATATATAAATTTAAATTTTGAGTCTCAATTGATTATAAAATTGTTAATTTTTATCTTATTCATATGCATGCAAATATGTAATATGTATATTGATTTACCATGTAGGTGTACAAGATAATTAATAGACGCTAATTTTGGGAAAACACCCTCACATTGAATGTGTTCGAGCCATTGGTGAAAGCTCTTCACCAATACGATAGTGATGTCCCATCCATGGGATGGTTGTATGGTGATTTGGAGATGGTAAGAAACGAGATTGCTGTGAGCCTTAATAATAAGTTGAGAAGTGTTGTCCCATATGGTTGATCACAGATAAAAAATGGGATGCCAAGCTAAAGTTTTCTTTACATTCGTCCGGCCATTTGTTGAATCCTGTTTTTTACTATCAACGAGGAGAGGATATTGAGAATGATTGAGCTTTCCTGAATGCATTTACCAAATGCTAGCATAAAATGTATGGAAATGATCCTGATATGCAAGACAAGATAAGTGCACAATTGTCTCTTTATCGAAATAAGGCCCAATTGTTTTGAAGGATACGGCGATAGGGCAAATGAAGAGCCATTCTCTTGATCCAATTATAACTTAAAGAACAAATTATTTATCAATCATTATTTGAGAAATATATAGGAATTATATTTGTCTAATTGTTGCTTGTTATGTTTGTTGCCTAGTTAATTGGTGGCAATTGCAAGGGGGACAGCTCCAAATTTGAAGAAATTGGCAATTTGAATATTTAGTTTGGCAACTAGTTCATGTAGTTGTAAAAGAAATTGGAGTGTCTTCGAGATGGTAAATAAATCTTAATAAAAAATAAACAATTCTTTTTTTCCATCTTGTTACTTCTAGTTCTAAACTTCTAATTGTACTCAAATTTTTATTTTCAAATCCATTCAAAGAAGAGGAATAGACTCACCCATGAAAAATTAAATGATTTAGTCTATGTCAAATTGAATGCGTAACTAAATAAAAAATTTGAGAATAGAAGGCATGATCCTATTAGCGCTTGTAGTGTGGAGGATGGTAAGGTAGTTGAATGGATTAATCCATTTAAAGCTTCAGACGTGCTTCATTCTGATTTAGATGATGAGGATGATGAAGAAGTTTTTCTTGAAGAGAAGATGACATGGAGGCAGGTTGAAGTAACCATAGGACTTGATCCAACACCAAGGTCTAGTTTAAGAATCAGTTTCTAAGAAAGCAAAAAACAACTCATATCGCTTCGTCTTCCATAGGGAAAGAAAAGAAGTTTATGATCCGGGAGGAAGAAGAATATGATCATCAGATTCATTGTCAAACTCGGATAATTCGATTTGGATCATGAAGAATAGATTTTTTTTTAATTAAAACAATTTCTGCTTTATATTGTTACGTCTTATGTGATATTTGATACTTGACATTTGGATTGCTTTTGATATGTGCTTGTATCATAATTTAGAACTTGAGTTAACTGTAATACTTATTTATTATGTATCTGTGGTTACTGGTTGTAATGTTATTTTCTTAACGCCATTTTATATTAAATTTCAGATAGTATATGTTTCATATATTCTGACAATTGTCTTTTTTTTTTCCAGGCAAATCTCATATTCAAAATCAAACATGTAAGGATTTCATCTTCTTTCGTCCATTGATTTCCAGATAACTGACTTGTATAACATCTAATTTTATATATCTTTTCCATGAAATAACTTGTTTATTTCATGGCTGCATACACATGTACATTATTTGTTATTGCTTCTATTTCACTTAAATATGCTTATTGCACTATTTTTATTCGGTAGATGATCTCTATTTATATTAAATCATATTTTAGTTATCAAAATTATATTTTATATAGTCTTCTATATGAACCCGATATTTGTGCTTATCCCTGATATCCGATTCTGATATGTAAAGACCCCATCCATTATGATCCCAATATCCGATATTTAGAATCTTGTTACCAAGACAAGTTTCTTTGCTATGATGGTCCTTTAAAAGTGGCGAAATTGTCTACTTCTGGACTAAGAGGTACTAAGAGGTAACTCGGGATCTACTCTTTGGCCAAGGTAGAGACCTACTTAGTGCAGGCCAACTTAAATGGATGGTTGAAACTAGAGTTTAAGAGAATTCTACCAAAGAGTCCTGGTTCTCAATCATCAATTTAAACTTAACAACTAATTAATTCTTTAACTGGAGATCGTTCGCGATAACCTTGGCATCCTTCTGGAATCTTCTATGTCAAATAATTTGAAATTTTTTGAATAGGTTATCTCCTCGATGCCCATTCTCCAAAGTTGTATGGAGCTTGACTGCCCGATAATGATGATCAGAATGTGCTTACGTATTAATAATATAATTCCTCACTCATGACCAATGTTTAAAATAGCGATAACGGTAATGTAACTTTTTGCCTTTGTTAAGTTATATCGCATATAGCGTAACGCATAACGTAAGTTATGTAATTTCCTATTTATTTAAATAAAAATAAATATAAAACCATATAATTTTTTTTATAAATTAAAAAATAAATTTAAAATATCTAAAAAAAGAATATAAAACCATTTTATAATACATAATTTATTCTAATTTTATATTAAGTTTTATAATAATTTTCATGTTTATCTTCATAAATTATATTAAGCCTGTAACCGTAATTCCAATCATCGTTTAAATAAGACAACAAGATTTTAATTTTTTATTTGAATTCTAATTATTATCATTATTGTAATTTATATTTTGTAATGTTCAATTTATCTTATTTGTAATTGTTGATTTTAGTTCAGTTAAAAATTCAATATAATTAACACGTAAGTTATTTCAATAACTAGAGTTGAATTACAATAAATGAACAAGGAAACAATTGCCAATTATAAGTTAGTAATTCCACAAGCAATTAAACAAGCCAACAACTAATCAAGTAAAAAAAATTATAGCAATTCGCTAATAATCAAAATAATGCTAAAATACAATACAGAAATTACTAAAAATAATAATTGTAAATAACGTAACATAACGTAATTTAACGCAATGTTACGTAATATAACGTAAAATAACATAAAAAACGTACTGTTACGATTCACTGAGTTATTTCCAGTTGTTACGTAGCGTTGGGGTTCCGTTAGGTTACGTAACACAATATAACGGGTTTCATAACACGTTATTTTCAACATTGCTCATGACAATCTTCATAAAAGGGACTAAGCTTAAGGCCAATCTTGATATGTAGAACTCATGATGAATCATCCTTCCACCTTTTCATTGGATGACTTAGAGTACCTTCTTTCGCTCCAAAAACCGATTACTTGCCACGTGGACTCCATGCACAGCCTGAGACATAAAACCACCTAGTATTTGGAGTCACTTTAGCTTCCCCTCCCACTACCCACAGAAAACAATTCCTTCATTCTTCGTCCTTAAGTTTGTTTTTATTCCTTCTCGAGAAAACAAAACCTTATCTCTTCCAGGGATAATATAAGCAGAAGGTTCAAAGGTCCCGCTTCGTATCCAGTTTTGACAATTCTCATGCATTCGAGTTGTATCTTTTCAATCACATGATTATCCAAACAAAACAAAAAAATCAATCAATATTTTTCAATCTTCTCTTTTGTATAGAAAGTAAAAACAACTCTTGCTTATACTCATTCTCAATCCCCTTGTTTTAAAAAATCCCTTTCATATATTTGTTTATTGTCTATTTTCTTTTTCAATCTCTCAATCTATTAAAAAAAAAAAAAAAATCTATTTTTCCTTTCTCTCTTTCAAACCCCAATTGTTCGTCCTTTGAACAAACAAAAAGGTTCAAAATTTTTAAAAAAAAATTATGTTCCCTATTATCATTTAATTGCGATCTTGTTTTCATGAGAAATCTACTTCTAAGATAGTTATCAATCACTTTTGCTGCTTGTCAAAAGCGAACTACAACTATTGCCTGTAAAAGTCCACCAACTATAGTTGCTTGTCAAAGCGAACTATAATTATTGCTTATCAATAGCAAACCACAACTACTGTCTGTCAAAATTCTACTTGTTGTTGGTCATTGAAGACGAACTACTGTTACCTACCAGAAGCCAACTTGTCAGAAGCCCATTAAGTGGTGCTTGTCAAGCCTGTAACAAGCACTTGCCAAAAGCCCACTGTCACTTGTCAAAAGTCCATTGATACTCCACGTAAAAAAAATTATGATGCTTGCCAAAAGACCAAAAATAGATAGTGCTACTATTTATCGTCGAATATGAATGCATCTCTGAACAGATCTAGATCTAATAATATAGTTGGAAGCAATGTTTAAAATAGCGATAACGGTAACGTAACGTTTTGTCTTTGTTAGGTTATGTCGCAAATAGCGTAACGCATAACGTAGGTTATGCAATTTTCTATTTATTTAATAAAAATAAATATAAAACCATATAAAATAATTTTAATAAATTAAAAAATAAATTTAAAATATCTAAAAAATATATAAAATTATTTTGTAATACATAATCTATTCAAATGTTATATTAAGTTTTACAATAATTTTCATATATCTTCATAAATTAAATTAAGTCTGCAACCGTAATTCCAATCATCATTTAAATAAAAAAAGCAAGATTCCAATTTTTTATTTCGATTCCAATTATTATCATTGTTGTAATTTATATTTTGTAATGTTCAATTTATCTTATTTATGATTGTTGATTTTAGTTTAATTAAAAATTCAATAAAATCAACAAGTAAAATATTTTAGCAACCGAACGAGAAATACAACAAGTGAATAAAGAAACAAACTTAAATTATCAAGTTAGAAATTCCAAAAGCAATCAAACAAGCCAACAATTAATTAAGAAAATTATAGCAATTCGCTAATAATCAAAATAATAATCAACAACAATATATGAATTACTAAAAAAACATGATTGTAAATAACGTAGTATAACGTAATTTAACGTAACGTTATGTAATATAACGTAAAATAACGTAAAAAACGTACTGTTACGGTGCACTGAGTTATTTCCAGTTGTTACGTAGCGTTGGGATTCCGTTAGGTTACGTAACGCAAATAACGGGTTTCATAACGCGTTATTTTCAACAATGGTTGGAAGTTACTAAAGCTTCAATGGTTTTTTCCTTTTCAGTGTGATGAGGTAAAGCATAAGTGATATCACACTCTCACATAAGGGGTAGTATTAGAGTATTAGAATAGTGATAGCATTATAGTAGTATTAGTGTTTTAGTACTATTTATATAATTTCTATTATTACCTATATATATAAGAGGACCAACTCTAAATAGGGTATATGTCGTCTTATTGTTTCTATATTTTGACAAGCTCAAGAAGCTCTTCCCCTCATAATTAAGGTGAAGTAAAAATGAGACAAACGAGAGACACGTAGGATCCATTCATCATAGCTTCAAATTTACTTCTTAGCTGAACAAACACCTAAAGCAGTGGAAGGACGCTATTTCTAGTACTTAATGGCTTACTTTCAAGGCATGGCCTACATGATATTGATTTTAGGATTGAGGTACAAGCCTAGATGGGGTAAATATAGTTACAACAATTTTTTAAACTTAATTAAGAGTTTTTCAATTATATGTAGATAAAATTCAGAGAGAGATTATTACAATACAAAAACACAAGATTTATAGTGGTCTGGAAATCCCTACGTCCACTCTCCAACTCGTCGTGAGGGTCTTCCACTCGTATAAGTAATTCTAGATCATAGTCTAATCTAGTAAATAATTACAAGACGCAGCCTAGTCTACCTAACTAGTTTTCTCTAAAATCAACCTACACAAAGTGTAACCGTAACCTCTGCCAATATATCTCAATTTATCCTGCTTGAATATGTCATAAACCAGCCAATCAAGCGATTGTGAAAAATAGAGTTTGAAAACTTACACAACTCAATACCAACTAAGTACTATATTAGAGAGATCTTACAGCCCTTTTTAAGCCACCTTTGAAAGTGATGATTGATGATCAAAGAAGGTGATGATGATGATGAAGTTCAAGCTGTATCACTCCACAAATATGTAAAACGGTGTTGAAATGGTCTCTATGAATGCTGTAGCTGATGAAGATGAAGCTTGAAATATATCTTCAAAAGTTCCTTCAATAATCTCCTCAAAATTCTTCTCTCGGAAAAGCATCCCAAAGTTTAGGGCTTTCTTCATCTTTTATAATTCAGATTAGCCTCCATACAAAATCTTAACCACATAAATATTAGGAGGCATAGTTTTGACTATCCAATCTTGAACCAACTCATCCAAGTGTTCATCCATGTTTAAGCCTGTTAGGAACCAAACCCTAACTCAAAGAGGGTCAAATTTCACTTAAAATCCCTTAGAAACTCAGTCTATCGTCGCGCCATCAATGACACTTAAGTTGTCAATGATGGCTGGCCAGCCATCACGGCAGTAACAAACCCTGTAATAATGGGTGCTCATGGATATAACCATAGCTAGGGCCATCGATAGCAATAGCAGTAGGAAAGGCTGACTTGTCGTAGATAGTACTATTGGTGATAGTAGGAAAGGCTGATTTGTTCAGCCCTGCTGCTCTTCAGAAAAACGACAACTCTAATATCTAAACTCCGATTGAGCTATCTTAATGTCGTTTCGAAGATGATTCAGTGCTCTACAACTTTGTAATAAATTTTATCAATTATTTCAAATTGTATCTTTGTCAAAAATACTCTTGAAGTTACAACAACATCTCATTGATTTCGTTCATCGTCTTACTTAATTCTTTTGCACATCCATCAAATTTACACACAACTCCATAAAACTTGACATACTAATATAAGTGTTATTCATTAAACAAAAGGTATTTTATGAACATACATCCAACAATTGAGTTTATATTCTTCATTTTCTACTTTCAATCATGTGTCCGAAAAAAATTAAGAAACAATTACGATATTTATATGTTGACTGCCAAAGTAAGTTTATTAAAGTAACTAAAACCACTATCTAAATTACGAGACTAAGCAAATTGCATAATCAGTAAGTTGTGTGACATATCTAATTTAGATAAGGAGGACCATCAAGTGCCAAAGCAGCATTAACAAGTTTAATTTCTATATGAACTATTCAACAAAGGAGATGGACGCACCAAATTGAGATGTAATATCTTCTTTTAAATAACCAATGGGAGTTCCAGGTTCTTTAATAGAGGGTAATAAATGTGAAAATGGCTGACAGAGCAACCAGCTGGGGTAGGACTCGGTCTCCGGATCATAACCAACCTGTAAGGGAACAGGAAGTTAACAATTGAACCTAGGACATGAGGGAGAGAGAAGCATGATAATTCTAATTAAACTAATATATAACATATTCTCCATGAAACAGAATCAAATTTTATGCAGGAAAAATTACCTTTTCTTAAGAGAGACATGGTCAGTGTTCAATCTGAATATGGTAAAGTGCACGGTGAAAAAAGAAACTATGTTAATCTTCTGCTCGGGACAACTGAATAGAAAACATCAGGTGTCTCTAGTTTAGAATGTGGTTACAAATGGACTTTTTTGTTATTGTCATGACTCAGCTTGATGCACTGACACAGAAAAATTTATCCTCTTCCTCTAGACTTGTCTAGGGTAATTTGGAGAGTTTCTCATTTGTTCCACTAGCTTAAGCTGAATTAACCAAAAAGGTACGTCTACCTGCCCCCAATCAAGTGTGCAATATTTTACGGCAAGTTCCTTCGTGTTTAAATTGTTTTCATCCAGGAATTTGGCGTAAGTTGCAATCAGGGTTCACATCAGCTTGGCACAGCTTCAAAAATATCAGTCGTTATGGCGCTTTCTTGGCTTTGAAATCCTCCATAGGATACCATTTTGAAGGGAGAAGGCTGAGGACGAAGTGGTGGTGGTGGTGGTGGTGCATGATGATGATACTGATGATGAACTCTCTTATCTGTAATGAATGTAACACAAATGAAGAGTAGAAACAGAAGGAGAAAGATTATAATACCTTTAAAGCATTGTTGTAGTCAGAGACTCCAACCTTTCCATGGAGAAGCCACAGCAGCCAGTCCGCTTGATGCATCAGTAATGCTGAGCCTTTGTCAGAATTATATGAATTCCACCACGCTACAATCTTACACAGGGTGGATGACCCGGAGCAGACAGTGTGGTTCTCCGGAGCAATGGACTTAATGAATGGTAAAGCATCAGGGAAGCTTTCATTATATAGAAAAGCTCTAGATAGTAAATCTCCGGAATTGCTGTGATTAAAAATTTGATACATTCAGAATAAACACCCATCTGCATAGACATGTTAGAGCAGCTGACAAATTGGTAAAGACTAACGAGCGCAGTGAAAGACTTCTAGAAAAGATGTATACACCTGTCAATGATTAGGGTTGTTGCAGAAGTCCCATCAATGGATATAGAAGCAATATATGGTCGAAGTTTAGGAGGAATATCCTCGAGTAGTAAGAAAAGGGTTTTTCTCCAGGAGCTTGCCCAATTTAAGGTGTCATCAACCTGCCTAGTAAAATGCAATTTGCTTAGTTTAGCAGAAAGAAAACAAAACTAAAATGTCAAAGATTTTATGCAACTTTCAAGCAAATAAGAAACAACATAAAGTCTAACGGAGAAAGATATAATTTACCAATAAAAAAAAAAAACTAAATTGATGTATCTATACTACTCAGTCATGCAAAACCTCGTGATTCAATTAAGCTTAGATTAGTAGTAACCAACAAAGGTGTGTGCAGATTATATCCTAATTATTAAAAAAAGAAGAAGAAAAGAACATATGACAGGTAGAAAATATCAGGAACAAATTTCCTCCAATGGTGAAAGTGGGTTAGCACATAATTAACACCTTGCTCTCAAGCACAAGGTTGTGGGTTTGATTCAAGTATATGTCGATCCGGGAATTTAACTCGAGTATTTAATCAAGCTACGACCTAATTATTGAAAAAGAAAAAATCCCTTTGGTGCACAAGTTAATTGTTAAGTCAGCTTGATGTGCTTCCTAAGCTAGCATACATAGGAAACTTCACGTAACTAAAACTGGTATGTTCCGATACACACTTAAAAGTGTGTAAAACATTGTTCATTTTAAAATATGTATAAGGTGAAATATGTTATGCCCCTTGACAAAAGCTAAATCTTTTATAAATCATTTCACTGCCATTAGGTTTTCTTACACTTGTAACAACGGAATAAGTACTTTTATATCAGGAAAAATACATAAATTCAAAAGAAATAAATGTATATAGTCGTATCCTTCAGTCCAGATTTTTGATAATTGCAATATCTATCTGGAATAAAGTTTTTAAGATCACGACCCACCAGCGTATACTTTTGGTATGATGGCCTGCTGACATAGCACCAAAGCTCCAAGTTTTAAGAGGTCTTGTCTTCAAACCTATTTATTGTCACTTTAAAAATATTTACTTACCTCCATTTAATCTACCTATCCAAGAAAGTTGAACTAGAGACCTTTCGATGGGGCCCAAAGATGGGAGATGCTAATATTGAAGTTTAGCAAATTTTAGAATCTATGTGATGTTAAACTCATGATTGGAATTAGATTACTTGGTGACGCCTAATAGGATTCGAATAGTTGGGTTTAATTAGAATCCAAGATGAATCCAAATCACACTTGTGTTAAGACAGAAATATGAGTTTAATTGGATTTCCAATTGGATTCGTTTAAAAAACAGTAACTTGTATTTGGATTTGGAGGCATAAATAGATATTGCTTGTAACCATAAGGCATAATTGGCAAGGCTTTGACATAATTTTGAGAGTAGTTTTACAATAGGAACACAAGAGGGATTATTTTGGGGAGATTTGAGAGCCATCTGTATGAGAGTTTCAATATGTGAGGTTCAAGAGTTTATAATCTTTGTAATCATCATCAAATAATGAAAAATTGATTGGTTTGTGGAAATAGGCCTTATTCTGAATCATGTTAAATCTTAGTGTTCTATAGTGTTATCTCTCTACTTGTGTTATTCTCCTATTTCTTGTGTTTTCGTATTAATTATCCTAATCTCTAGTTTGGTGAATCTTAACCGTAACCTAATCTACTCGCTTTCGCACTGCACAACAAGTGTTACCAGCAAATGGTATCAGAGTAATTTGGTATTATCTTGTGCTTTTCTGATTTGCTACAAGTGCTATCAATGCTTGTATTTGCAACAAGTGCGTGTACAGGAGCCTAGGTTTTGATTCCTAGGTTGTTTTGAGACTAGAGAATGAAAAGATTTATAAAGGAAGTTGATTCATCTTCAAGTTCTTCGGGCCAAGCGAAGGCTGCACTGGCTTCATCAACGACAAGGTACTCTTATACAAATACGAAGTTTGAGGTGAAGAAATCTGATGGTACAAATAATTTCAGCATTTAGCAGTGTAAGGTGATGTATGTTTTGTACCAACAAGATTTGCATGTAGCATTGGAGAAGGGAAAGTCCAAAGATATGTTAGAAGGTGGTTGTCAAAGGATAAATCATGTTACCAGTGGAACAATAAGGTTTTGTCTTATGGAGGATCGTAAGTGTTTCGTGACGAGAGAGGTGAAAGTGAAGGACCTTTGATAAAAGTTGGAAGATAAGTATATGATGAAAAATATAGAGAATCGTTTCTGCATGAAGAAAAAATTCTTTTGGTTCCTACACAAATAAGCGTCTCTATATGAAGAAAAAACTCTTTTGCAAATAAGGTACTTTTATGACTTAATATCTCATAAAATATAATAAGGTACTTGTTGATCTACAAAATTTAGAAATTGCAATTACAAATGAAGATAAAACACTTTTTACTGAATTCACAACCTGATTCTTATGTACACCTTACTATTATCCTACTTTATGGAAAATATAAACTAAAAAATGAAGACGTCGCTATTGTCTTGATGAATAATGAATATCAAGAGTTAGATAAGCAATCTCATCAAGATAAGGATTCAGATGCTTTGATGATAAAGGATGATATTAAGAGATAAATCAAAGCAGAAGTGGAGTTTTAAGTCAAAGAAGAAATATCTTGAAAAGGAGTCTTATTATCGAAAGAAAGGGCAATGGAATAAACATAGTTCCAAGTTGGTCAAAAGTAAGGAAAAACAGTGGTCAACTGCAAATGTAACACACACAGGTGAAAAAGTATCTAATATTGCTTTATTGACTTTCATCTTTTCTAACCTCTAAAATCAATCCTATTTAAACCTCAAAGTTTTCAATTCACAAGCCAATTTTTCTCAAATCTTAACTCGAATCTCTCTCCCCCTTCACACCTCGTCAAAATGTCATCGCCCAACGTTGGAGCTACCGCCACCCACCGGAGCTCCATCCATTACCGACGATCTCTCCTTCCTCTTCGGGTTTCTTCTCCATTGGATTTGAGGCATGAGACATCTCAACTAATTATTGGACAGTTTGTGGTTTAAATCTTACTGGATTATAGTACTAGTGAACCCACAATCCAGAACCCTAATAACTTAAAATCTACACTCTACTCATTTTATAAACCCAACAAGATAAATCCGGACCTACACAGTTCATTCCAAACCTGTTAACCTTAAATGTAAGTTTTGAATGGCTTATAAATACTAAAGAAATTTCTAAAAAACATCTAAACTCATGTTAAACTATTATTAGTATTTGTATAATACTTTTACGTGTAGATTGCTATTGTGATTGCTAGTTGATCGAAAACATGAAACAAATTGAGGTGAGTTCCTCCTAGACTTGCTAAACATGCTAATTTTTATAAAGATATTATTTGAATTATGTTACTTGTTTAGTATAAATCAATTTGTTTATCTTGAATAAATTTATATTTTATCAATTCCATAATCATTAGTTATGTTATCGAAATTCTATACTTGTTATTAGAATTGTTAAATCACATAGTATACTTAGATCCATGAACAATGGATAGACATTATTTGGTAGAATCACATAGAAGTTATAATCATGGAAAATATTATTTGTGATATCCTGTGTCAGTGTATAGGTAAAAGTTTAGGGGCAAATGCCGAAAGAAACAGTGGTTTTTAATTATGAAATATACTTGCATGGAAAACATCTAGCTACCTTACTCCTATCTGGTCAATTTATCTCTAAAATATCCCAAATTAGCAAATCCTTCATTTAACTATATCTTGATCTATCAATTATGGATCAAATGAGCCCATTGAATAGGATAACTATATTGTTGACAAACTAATCAAATTGAATCTAATATTGAACTTGATATGAACCATACACGAGTTACATGAACAAGACTTGAACCTGACTTGAATTATAAAGAATCTTAGAAGTTAGATTACCACAAATAATACTTGGTTGGAGGAGAAACTGGACAATAGAAATATACTATATTCAGAGTGTAAACTTGTTAATTTATACAACTAATCGTTCACACACCATAGATGTGTGGATATTTGCTACATCACACCCGATTATCCTCATTTGCCTGATGTCAGGTCCGCATCAGTACTGGACAATTCATGTGACAATTTTATGAGTCTACACAGGAAAATATTGAAACGATAGTATCCTATTAGTTAGCTTTTTTAATCACATATCATCCTAAGTACAAATACTCTCATTCTAATCTTGACTACATTAGGTAACGTTAGGTCTAATATAAAACCATTATTATTAGAAATATTGCTTAATGTAATATTTTCTAAGTTTTATTCATTTATCATGTTAGGCTTAACTCTCGATAATATTCATTACATATATTCTTCTTGTTAGGTTAGAAAACTATCTTGTATTTAGGTTTAGTTTAGATTTAGTCCCACGTCGCCTGGTAGATTGTTTATATGGTGTTGAGACACCTATAAGTATATGTATCTCTTGTCTCATAATAAACATATTGATTGGCTCTATTAATTCATAATATAGTATCATAGTACGTTACAAAACTAATCTCAGCCAAGCTCAATCATCCTAACCAACGGCCGACTCTGATTTTGACTTCGACTTTGGTTCCGACACCGACTCCACAATTATATCGCCAATTTGATGTCAACTCCGATTATGATTCCGACTCTGCAATTACGTAACCAATTCGATTCTGCGTCTGCTTTAGTTTCTGTTTCTTCTCTACTTTGTGACTACAGAGACTCTGGCTGGTCCCTCCTCGCTACAAGGGTATAATTCAGGCTTGATACAACTCTTTACTCATTCCTTTACTTAATACTGCTTCTAAAAAAAAAGTTTATATGATGTCTACTATTACTTTTAAGGAAAAAATTTATCTGTCGCCTGCTACTGAATTTAATCTGCCACCTACTGTTGCCTCTAAGAAAAAAGTTTATCTGCTGCCTAATACTGTTACCCCTACTGTTATTTCTAAGAAAGAAGTTTATCCACTGCCTACTACTGTTGCTGAAGAAATTTATCTGCTGCCTGCTGCCTACTACTGCTTCTGAGAAAGAAGTTTATTATCGCCTACTACTTTTAAGAAAGAAGTTTATACACTGATATCTATCAACTTTCGATAGTAGGATAAAGGTCTACCATGGTAGTGACGGGTGTGCTCTGATCATTCAAGTGATTCATCTACTACTGCTAGTTGTTGTTCATCCACTTCAAGTTAATCTGTAATATTGAAGAGCTAATCTATGTAACAAGTTGGCTACAATTGATATTTACTCCAACTTGAGGAAGAGTGTTAGGTTAAAAAACTATCTTGTATTTGTAGTTAGTTTAGGTTTAGTTCCATGCCACCTATTTGATTGTTTGTACGATTTAAGACACCTATAAATATATGTATCACTTGATTCATAATAAACAGACTTATGGCATATTAGATCGGAACAAGTTAATGAGAATACTTTACAAGGCTTGGTAAAGCAAGGCTTATTGAAGGGAGTAAAGACAGGAAATTGGAGTTTTATGAGCATTGCATATTGGAAAATAGACTAGGGCAAAGTTTGATATTGCAGTTCATCAAACACAAGGGATTCTGATTATGCACACACGAATACCTGGAGACTGACAAAGAAAACATCTATTGGAGGTTAGCCTTGGTTTGTATCGTTTGCAAATGACTATTCTAGGAGAGTTTGGGTGTTCCCTTTGCGTCACAAACATGAGTTGATGGATATGTTTTTGAAATGGAAGAAATTAGTAGACTCATGCTGACAGGAAGATCAAAAAGCTTTGGTCAGACTAGTGGTGAATACAAATCAAATCCATTCTTGAAGTTGTCAAAATGAGAGCACCGTTCGACTCTTCATAGTTGGAGAAATCAGCAATGAGGGTGGGTGAACGCATGTATCGTACTTTGATGGAAAAATTGTGATATATATAATTTAATACTAGTTTAAACAAGGATTTTTGGCTAAGGCGTTGTCTTATGCAAGCCATCTTATTAATAGATCACCAACAGTTCCAATTGAAGGGAAGACTCTACTTAAGGTATGACCTGGACATCCAGCTACTGATTATGATCGCCAACATTATATTTGGTTGTCCTACTTATTAATGGGGAGAGTAAATTGGATCCTAGAGCCAAGAAAGTTGTACTATTGGGCTTTAACACAGGTGTGAATGGATATAGACTGGTGCTATGAGTCTAAAAAAATAATTTATAGTAGAGATGCTATATTTGACGAGTCTTCTATATTGATACAGAACCAGCAAGAGCCATATAAAGGTGATAGCAACCATAGAAGTACGCCATAGCAAGTAGAATTCGAGACTCCAGTTTTGACAGATCATAACAACAATAGAGTTGCTACAAAAGGAAATAGGTACATGCAATATGGAGACATAAGGTGAAGTGCAGAAATAGGACTCTATTATGGTTAGAAGAACGAAAAAGAGAGATTAAAAGGCTTGCAAGGTTCACTGATTTGATGGCATATGCATTTCTAGTTAGTGAAGAAGATGCTTTTACAGCCACAGAGAAGAAAAGTGTGGCGAAGCTGAAGATTGGTAGGGTGCAATGGATGAGGAAATGGATTCTGTTTATAAGAATTCTACTTAGGAGTTGGTATAGTTTCCAAAAGAAAAAAGGCCATTAGATGCAAATGGATGTCTGCTAAAATCCTCTATCGCAAGATAATATGAAATATAAAGTTAGATTGGTGGCGAATGAATACGTTCAGAAAGAAGTAGTTGAATATAATGAGGTATTCTCTCCAGTTGGGAAACATACTATCATTAAAATTTTATTAGCTTTGATTGCTCAATATGATTTGGATCTAGTTCACCGACGTGAAAACTATTTTCTAGCATGTGATTTGAAAGAGAATATACATATCACTCAGTCGAATGGTTATAAAGTTGCTAGGAAATAGAACCTGGTTTGAAGTTGGAATCCTTGTATGGGTTGAAGCAGTCTATGAGATGGGGATCATTTTCTCGTTCAAGCTTGATCCATCTATCCTCTTTGAATTGAGGATATAGCAATTTCCTCCCTTGGGTCTCTCAGTCTAAATAGGAGACAATATACCAAAAAATTTGATCAATTTTTCACCATTAATAAGTATACTAGAAGCCATTATGATAATCGAATTTATCTCAAGAAACTCAATGATGGGTCCATTATTTATTTGCTCTTATATGTAAATAATATGTTGATTGCATCTAAGAGATAGGTGGAGATTGAATAGTTGAAGGCACAGTTGAAAACACATTTGAAATAAAGGATCTTGGGAAGCTAAGAAGATTCTAGGTACTGAGATCGAACATGATAGAGTGAAAGGAACCAGTTTTTTTACTAAAATATAGTAGTTGAATCAAGTATTGCATATTTTGCATCAACAAGTCAGCTAAGCCAATTACTATGCTAATGGTCCCTCACTTTAAGTTAAGTTTGAAGTTATCTCCATGCACAATGAAGAATCAGAGTATATGGCTCAAGGCCCATATGCTAGTTTTTTTGGGAGTTTAGTATACGTTATGATGTGTACAAGGTAGGACATCTCAAAAGCCATTAGCATGGTAAGTAGGTACATGCACAATACTAAAAAATGAGATTTGCAAGATGTAAAGTTGATCCTACGATAATTCAGGGTACCATGGATGGTTTGAAATTTGAGCAGGATCAACAACTTGGTTAGTTGATGGGTTACATAAAGTGATTTTGCAGGTGATTTGGATAAGCTCCAATCTACAACAGAGTATATATTTACACTAGCAAGAGGTCCAGTGAGTTGGAGATCGATATTGCAGTCTACTATAATTTTGCCTACTACAGAAGCAGAGTATATGACAGTAACATATGCCATTGAGGCAATTTGGTTTCGGAGATTGACTGATGACTTGGGAGTTGTTCATGAGATGTTGTCCAATGTGATAGTCGTTTAGTTGGCAACAAACAATGTGTATTACTTAAAGATGAAGCATATTGATGTCATAGGGAGACACTGGTTAAGTGTGAAATTCTTCTGAAAAATATTGGTACTACAGATAATCCAGCAAATAAATTGACCAAGGTAGTGACAGACGTCAAGTTGTAATATCGTTGTGACTTGATCAATATCTTACGCATTTAAGAAATTTGATTTGTAAGAAAACCATTGGTACATTCATATTCGTTGGCGATGAGAAGAGAAAGATTTGCCTTGGGTGGTTTAGAAGCTCGTTAGAAGGCGTCCGGAGATGTTCAAGGTTAGAAATCTAGTCAAGGTGGAGCGCTATAGAAGTTTGGCTCGTTTTAGAATCCATGTGGTATTAAACTCATGATTGAACTTACGATTAGTTGGTGCTTCTAACAGGAATCAAATTAGTTTATTCTAAGTAGACTTCAAGATTAATCCAAATCATATATGGATTAAGATAAATCGTTGTAATCTTGGGACTTCTAATTATATTTCATATAAACTATCATCATACTCGACTTTAATTTGATTTAATTGCTTAGCGCACTGCCATAATACTTGTAAATGATTCAATCAATAATGCTAGATGTTTGATGCCCTAATTTTGATCTCCTACAACGTATCATTATATTAAATAAGTTATTATTATTTAGTGCTAGTAGTTAGTCTAACCGTCTTCAATAACTTATTAATTTGATATTCTAAAATTAGTAATGAAATTAGATCATGGCATGCTTCATAGAATGGTTTTCTCCTACTTCATATCTTTATTCATGGCCTTTTGCTCAATGCTTACATATATATTTTTGTGTCTATGATGTTATTTTTCGTTATTATGTCTTTAGGCCATACTAGGAAATGGGTAAATCAGAGGTTAAGATCCTTTAAACACAGTTTATATTGCCAAATAATTTTTGGGTTAAAAGGGTTTAAATAATCCAAACATAATAGAGAAGTTACCGTCGTTTAAAGGAGGTTTACTAACCTCCCATATAGGTGGGATAAAAAATAGCCTACGGTTTCTACTAAAGAGTTAGTTAGAGAAGTAAATAAAACAATAAGAAAACTACTAATTTTATCTCAACAATCCTTTCTTTCTCTTTCGTGCCAAAAAAAAGTTGTTTTCTCTAACGCCATGTCCAAACTAGAAATATACATGATTACTTAGTCAATTTAAGCATGTAACTACCATTTTATAAACCAAGTCAGCATATGTATGGTAGCAGCAAATTGAGATAACTGAGCATGACAAGTTAATAGAGGGCATTGAGTATTAAGACCACATGAACATTAAAGTATGAAAATATGAAAGATTTTCAAAACACATCTTAAGTAGGTATTGCTCATGAATATCTTTTGGATCATCAAGATCATTGGAAGTCCATGCTTCCGGTGTCAATATGTAGCAACACGTAGGAATTCATCATGATTACTTGCAAAGCATCATCTACCATGTGTATCATACTGTCAGATAACATAATTGCTTTGCACTTAATACTCTGAATTAACAGTGGGAGGGATGGATTATAACCATACAAGTGCATGATAGCGTTATTGATTCTAATGGGTTCTTTAATTCAATTGGAAGTGCGTAGAATTGGAAATGAAGCAAACCAGTCAAAGCTTCATCTTATTGCAATAAAAATCTTATAATTATAGATATCTAGTAGAATAAAGATTATTTAATTGTTAACGATTGAGTTGTGTTTTAGCAGAGCTAAAAAATGTTCTGAAAAAAGTTCAAATTTTGATTAATCAGTATTTATTTCACATTATTTAGTTTATAGAATGATTTGTCATTCTCTAAGTTGTTAGGGGTTTTTTTTAACTATCACAATAATCTTACTACTATTAGAGTACAAGAGATAAACATGTGGTCTTTTATGTTGTTGGTGTAGCTCAATGTCATGGTGTGGCCCAGTGTTTAAAATAACGATAATGGTAACGTAACATTTTGTCTTTATTAGGTTATATAGCATATAGCGTAACGCATTACGTAGGTTACTCTATTTTCTATTTGTTTAATTAAAAATAAATATAAAACTATATAAAATAAATTTTATAAAATGAAAATTGAATTAAAAATTCTAAAAGAAAAAATAAAAAAATTATATCCCAGTATTAATTCTAAATTTCTAATAAGTTTCCCAGTAATTCTCATATTTATCTTCATAAATTAAATTACATTTACACTCATAATTTCAATCATTATCTAAATAAGAAAACAAAATTTTAAATTTATTTTTAATTATTATCAATATTGTAATTTATATTTGTAATACTCAATTTGTGTTATTTTTAATTGTTTATTTTCAATTACCTGAGAATTTAATTTAAGAAATTTCAGTAATTGAAAAGGAATTATATAAAAAAAAAATCAGTAATTGGAAAAATTTTAACAAATGAATAGAGATGTACAAACTAACAATGGCATAAGAAATCAAATAAGCAAATAACAAGCCGTTTACAGCAATTCGCTAAAAATCAAAATAAATATAAAAATAATTTAAAAATTATTATAAACAACGTAATTTAACGTAACATAACGTAAAATAACATTAAAAAAGCATCATTATGGTGCATTGACTTATTTTTTACTGTTAAATAACGTTGGCTTTCTGTTAGGTTTCATAACGCAACATAACGGATTTCATAACACGTTATTTTCAACATTGGTGTGGCCATCGATGGCAAATTGTGTGCCATAGATTGGGCCACTGCTATCGATGGCAGTGGATTTCCTGCATCAATGGTGCTACATAGGTAAATCGACCATCAATGGCAGTGTCAGCACCATTGAGTGTCAGCACCATTAATTATACCGTGTGTTGTTCGGCTTTTTGAGGTGTTTTGGGACTCGGTATACGGCTAATGAATCTTTATTTGACTTACGACCGGTTCCTATCAATTCTAATTAATATAAGGGGTTTTAGATAGGTTTTTTGGGTAGATCTCTTTTGCATCCTTTTAAGACTTTTAGATAACGCTCTTTCGCAAACTTTTTGAGACTTTTTGTAACCGTCTTCTTTGAGAGAGATCAATTTGTAATGTTGTGAGATTTGAAAGACCCAAGATTATTAATTGCAAATATAATCAATAATGAAGTTTGATTCAACCAATGGATGTAGAACTTGCTCTGAACTATGCAAATCCTTGGTGTTTTTTGGTATGATCGTTAGATTTACTCTCTTAAGTTTTGGCTTTTATCAATTTATCTTCTTTAATCGCAATAAGCCCTAGCTCTCTATATGAATTATTACTTGTGCTTCCACAATAATTGGTATTAGAGCCCCAGGTTTTATTCCTTGAAGGAAGATTACGTTTATTTGAAATTTAGAAAGGTAAACTTTTCCAAAAAAAAACATGCCAAGAGATTCAACTTCAGGCCTGTATATTTTTGGTAACAGTGTTGCTCTTATTTTGATATATCTTAAACTCTTTCTGAGCAAAACACGCTTGTATATATCTGTGCTTTTATATACATCCTTTGGGTACTGTTATTGAATAATATTATTCTATTCCTTATTAATTATAACATGTTAGATCTTATACCTGTCTTTGGGATCTGGAGTTGTTTTGCTCTGTCTTCTTTGCCCGGGTTGGGATACCAGTTGATAGCGCCTTATCTAGGTAAGAGATATGTTGTCGAATCTTTTGGAAGATAATTGGGGACATTATATGTGTTCTAGTAGCACTCGAGATATATTCGAGTTTGATAGACTGTTTTATTTCATTTATTTTGATTAGTCAATTTTATCTCATTTTATCCAATTTATTGGGCAACATGTGATTATTTAAGTTGTAAGTGTTATTTTAGTAAATGTGTCAACACAAGTTACATGTATTCAAGTATTAGGACTACCATCCTTAAGATTGCATAGAACTATATGAAGGACTATCAATGAAAAGGGTTTTCCTCGACTGTTTTGTGGTTTGATGCATGAATGGACATGATATGAAAATCCAATGAAGATGAAAAGCGACTTTATATCTTTTTTCCTTCTAATTCTCTCTTGTTCTTTTTCTTTTCTGATTCTTAAAACCCTATCTGATACATTTCCACCAACCCTAATTCATTACCAGATCCTTTCTTTATTAGGATTACTTATATATATCTATCCAAATATAATTTTTTATATATATCTCTAATACTTTGTGCTGAAATCGCAAAATTTTTTTGAGGACTAACGCAAATTTTGATCAGTACAATTGTGTTACAATTTTCTATGATAATAGCATAACCACAGTAGTAAATCATTTTTGAGATGCCTATTGATATATGAAAAGCTTATAAAACAACATAATATCTTAATTGTGTGTGTATGCAAACTTTCAAATACAATTAATCAGATAACAATATCAATGTTCCTAAATGTGAAGAACTCAAAAATAAGGACCTAATGATATGCAACAAACTTAATTATGATATGACAAGCATTCTAAATGTAAAATCTTACAACTGTCTGGGGATAGGACCGTTTCTTTTCAGAATGAATAGTTCCATGACTATCCACAAGAACATAGCGAGCACCGGATGTGCCGAAATCTATTCCGAGGTAAAGTTGTTTGTTTTCTACAGAATATTTATCCCTGTAATCATCATTCTTCAAGGCAGTCATTCTTATTTTTGTTCTGACAACAGGTACATGCCTCCAAATTCTTGGCAAACCTTTTCTAGTAAAAACCATACAATTATTATATAAGAACAAAAATGTTATCAAATAAATGCAAAAAATAATAAAAATATATAATTAAGTCACTACTTTAAAGTGTAAAGTAGAATCAATTTATAACAAGTTACATAATGATATAACTAAAATATAAAAAACAGCTTTGACCAAACTTGGTATAAAGATCATAATGAATAAAAAAGCAACATCTTTTGATGATTTTCAAGGACAAAAGCACTACGACCATACAATAAATGGTTAGACACATTAAATAAAATAAGGAGAAGTATACAGCCTTGTCTACCAATGAAAATTTTTATAGGATTAGTTATTTTGAACCAGGTTTTAAATCTTAGAATCCGTAAACTAATATTAATTGTTTATTGTTTATTGGTACAAAAGATTAACATCATAGAACATATCGTATCAGAAATATCATAAGTAATAATATTACATCAACATTATTGGCAATATCGACATGTATGATGAAGAAGAGAATCTCCATCAAGTATATTAATATAATTAAGCATATATACGATGGAGTGATGGCTAATATCAGAACATGTGGTGGTCTAACAATTGATTTTTCTATCACAATTGGATTGCATCAAGAATCTGCATTAAGCCCGTTCTTATTTGCTATAGTAATGGATGAACTTACTAGAGATATGCAGGATAAGATACCTTAGTGTATACTATTTGCTGATGATATTATTTTAGTTGATGAGACAAGAGTATAGATGAATACCAAATTAGAGTTATGAAGGTACACATTAGAATTTAGAGGTTTTAAATTGAATAGGTCTAGAACAGAGTATATAGAGTATAAATTTAGTAAACAACGGACCATAAACTATAATGCTGTAACACTAGATGGGCAAGAGATACAAATTATAATGCTGTAACACTAGATGGGCAAGAGATACAAATGAACAGTCAGTTTAGGTATTTGGATTCTATTATTCAGAATGATGGAGAGATTGATAATGATGTTAAGTGTAGGATACAAGTTGGCTTGTTGAAATGGAGGAGTGCAATGAGAGTTTTATACAACTGTAGCATTCCGTTAAGGCTAAAGGAAAATTTTTATAGGACTGCTATTAGAGCAGTTTTATTATATGGCACGCAATGTTGGGCTTTAAAGAAACACCATTCACAGAAGATGAGTGTAACAGAGATGCGCATACTTCGCTGGATATGCGGGAACACTAGGAGAGATAAAGTGAGAAATGAAAATATTCATACTAAAATAGGTGTAACTCCCATCGATGAGAAGATGCGAGAAAATCGCTTACGATGGTTTGGTCATGTGCAATGTAAAAATGCACCAGTTCGACGAGGGGAGTTTATCAACGTAGATAAGTTAAAAGACTGAAAAAAATATGGATAGAGATGATACGAAAATATATAGATTCTAAAAGTCTAACTGAGGAGATATTACTTGATAGAAATGAATGGAGGACTATCAACGTGATCGATCTGGCGTGAGTCTTTTTTGGTTCATGTAGCCTACCCCAAGTATTTGGATAAAAGGCTTAGTTGTTGTTGTAGTTGTATTATTGGCAATATTGGTACCATTACTCTAAGATTATATCATATCGAATACCTAAAATTTTGGTAAGATAGTCATAATAGATAGCAATATCAACCTAGCTTTAAGTACTAGATTTGAATTTTGTTATGTATTTGATAAGATCATTCTAAAATATTTGGTTATATCTTTTTCTTAAAGGATAAGTTTAGTTTACTAAAGAAGGATTTAGCATTCTTCATATAATCAGTTAGAGATATAATCTGTTTATGAAAATGTCTTTTTGTGAGAGATTTTCTCATGGTGTGAGGCCATTGTTTCCTATCGTTGATGAGGCCTCATCTATTATTTTTCTTTTGTTTTGTTTACTTCTCGTCTTGTACTCTTTGGTTGCCATTATTTTGGACTCACAGCAAGTGATCGTATTTCATAGAGTTCAAGTAGTAATCTTAGCGACTACTACAATAATCAACTGATGCAGCATCATATGTATAAAGATGGCACAGTATTTCAAGGTTTCAAAGATCAATATGAACATAAGATTGGGAATCACATTTAGCAGATTATTTTATTATTTTAATAAGGAAAATGAGAAGTATCTAAATGCCCAACCCCAACATAAGTTAACAGAAGAAGCTCTTTATTAGTGGAAGAATAATTTACACAATTGTCGATTATGGTCCCATAACCACAGATCCAAACATATCCAACTTAATTATTTGGAAAGTTACCTTTAAGTGTTTAGTTTAGATTTTCATAAAATATTAAGAGTTTAAATAAGGAAATAAAATGTTCCAAGAGTCTCTACTAGTTGTACTGCCTTTTTTTTATTTTTTAAATATTTTGGAAGGCTAAGATAGAGGCATAACAATTTATATTTAGTTGAGAATTTTTGAGTTTCTGTATAAAAAATTTTTTCTTTGACAACAAGTTAGCATTTATTATAAAAAAAGGCTTTGGCTCTTGGATGTAAAGAGAGATACGAATTTATGAAAAAATTTGAGATTATTCTGATTAACAAGGGATTTTGGGTGTGAAGTCAACCTAATATGAAACAATTTGTGGTGTGAAGCCACAAATTCTTTCTTTTTTGTGTGATTTTTTTCCAAAACGTGAAGATAAACCTACAATAATCTCCTTCGAGAATCACAACAGTCATCTCTCCACACACAATTCTGACTCCCACCAACCACCAGATCCGAGCACTATTATGTGTTCAACAAAACAAATAGATCCATGTAACAAAGTAGACATCACTTCAATTTTCACGAAAAGATTAAGCTCAAGTCATGCGAGGATAGAGTATGAAGTGTTTAATGAAGTGTTTGAACAAGAGAAAGCACCAAAAGTAAGATGATTCTTGTATTCGGATAGATAATATTGCTTAATTATAGCTTTAGTTCTTGCAATATTCTTTTAAGAGGCAACTAGAGACCAACTAGTATGCTTATTGTTCGGGTATGACAATAAGTAACAACTACCGGCAACAAGAGATCTCAAATATATATGGTGGCTAATTTTAGAATTATTTTAAACTAAATCATATAAAGTTAAACACAAGCACTTTAGATTAAAAAAAACAAATCTCCAATAAAAGAATTCTGATCGTTGATGTTTTATATGTTAACACTGACGTAGGACAAGAACAGGATTAACAAAAATGGAAACATGCATGATCAACAAACAGATGTAATGTAACCTTACAAACCTTAGGTGGACTACTAACCTATCAGACTTTTTTTACGTGCATGACTAACTGGTTGATTTCGATCAGGTTGTGAATATTGAGTAGTTGAATCCTAAATCAAACATGCCAAACCAAAGAAAACAGGAAATCCATGACAAATAATGATAAGAAACAAATCATACTAATTCACAAACATCCCATCAAAACATTATTAAAGAATGGAAACTATCAGTAGAACCTAGAACAAAGTAACCAAACTTTAGGAAAGAGTTAATGGTTTCATAGGTTTGCACCGACTAACAATTTCTAATTTGAAGGGTTTCTGATTTTGTACTAGTCTTACCATCTTGCACAACCTATTGTTTGATGCTCCTCTAAGGACAAAATCAAAGGTTTTTCACGCACAATTCCAATGACTAAGATATGACGAGAATGTGGAAATTTCATTCCTCATTCCCATTACTTTGTTATACATGTTGTTGATCGCCATCATTCTTTAATTTTGTCTTGATATAATGTGTTTGCATGTAGTGTTTTAAATACCGGCGGTATATCGTTTTTCCTGAAGAAAAGAGATGGGATGTCGATTTTTTTATCGCATCCCGTTTTCGACCGGTACGGACCGATATATCGACCATGTGGCGATACATTGGTCGGTATTTGGTATGCAAAATACTAGCCGATATGGCCATTTATCGAGATTTTTGTTAACAGGTTAGGGTTCAATTGAAACCTGTTAACTCGTTAGACCCGACTCGATAGGAAAAAATTAAAACCCGATTCCTCTCCCAATTTCCTCTCGACCTGTTTTTCAACTCGTTCTGCTTGATCGATCTCCCTCCCAAAAAAATCCTAATTCCGCCAATTTCCTCTCCCTCGCCATTGCCGTCTCCCCTTCAACTGACACCGAGCAACCGGAGGGATTCTCTGCCCTAAAGGAAGTTTCGGCGAGCTCGATTGGTGAATTTTCGAAACTTCACCGTTCAGTTGAGGACTCGCCGACCTCCCGACCTCTCTCCTCCTCTTGCGTGTCTTCTCCTCTTGCGTGTCTTCCAGCATCGCCAACGAGTTCTTGTGGTAAGTCAATCTCCCCCTTTGTAAATCTTGTAATTTCTATACGTTAAGCAATAATTATTAGCTTCTAATTTTTCTTTATAATTTTTGTTTGTGATTGTAATTTGTATGTTTGAGTGTTTAAAATATGAAAGAATTTTGGACTTTACAATTTGGATTGGGGAATTTGTTCGGCCAGCAAATCAGACTCACTGATTCACACTGAATCAGTGAATCGTGATCACTGGCCGAAAGTGTTATTCATGTGGATTGGATATTCAAGATATTAGATAAAATTTGTATGTTATTAGCTTCTAATTAATCCATTTTTTCTTGAAATTTTAGTTTGTGAATATAGATTGTGTGGTTGAGTGTTAAAAATATGAAAGAAATTTGAATTTTACAATTTGTATTGGGGAATTTGTCCGGCCAGTGAATCAGACTTATTGATTCATACTGAATCAGTAAATGAATTAGTGAGTCTGATTCACTGGCCGAAAGTGTGATTCAGTATGAAAAAGTTGTGGTTGTTGAAGACTAGATTAAGCAATAAGCATTTTGTAAAAGGAAGAAATTTTTAATTAGTAAAGGCTTGATTAAGAATATATTATGTTTATTTATATTGAGTGCAACAATTATTAACTATTTAATCAATTATATTTTATATATTTTTTACTAAATTTTGAGGTGAGTAATACCTCGAAAGATGTCATTTTCTGGTGCTTCTAATGTCCAAGAGAAGTGAGGAGGCAAGAATCCAGGTTGGGATTGGAGGAAAAAAGTGTCCAATAAGTCCAATAAAGTGTAATTCAATTTTTATAAAAACGAATATGGGAAAGATATTACCCACGTAAAGGAACATCAAGGTCATATTAGCGAAAATGTCAGAGGTACAACCTCTGGTCCCTAATGATGTGAAGCAGAAAACTCTGGCTATACTAAATAAATCTAGAATAGTAAAGAAAGGAAAAGCAACATACCTTCAAAATTTATTAAATGAAGTTCGTATTGGGGAAGAAAATGAAGAGACAACTCGAAAAAAAGAGTCATCTCGAGAAAAAGTCATCTTCTAGAAAATTCACAGGTCAATTTTCTCGGAAAGGACCAATTAATCAATTTGCTAATCGATTGGTCAAGGAGGCAATAGAAATAAACAGCCTACCATGCCATCAATCTTAAAAAAAAAAGTTAGAGATGAAACAGTTCGGTACATTGCTAAGTTTTTTTTATGACGAAGGGCTTGTATTTAATTTTGCTACGTTGCTATCTTTTATGCAGATGGTCCAAACAATTGGCAAGTTTGGACCAAACTTACATACTCCCAGTTCGTATGAGCTCAGCGAGACTTTTCTCTAGAGAAAAGTCGACGAGACAAATGCAACTCTTGATGCATTCAAACGGAGTTGCCGAACAAATGACTGTAGTCTTATGACTGATGCGTGGTCGGACTGAAATGAGAGAAGTTTAATGAATATTGTTGTGCATTGCCCGATCGAGACAGCCTTCTTATCATCATAAGATACTTCTTCTGACAGGCATGATGGCAATTATATCCACAAATTTGTGGAGAGGGGAATGAATGAGGTTGGCCACGAAAATATTGTACAGATTGTAACAGATAATGTTTTGAACGTTGCAGCAAATACATTAGTTCTGACACATCCAAACATATTTTAGATATCTTATGCAGCACATACAGTAAATCAGATATTTGCGGATATTGAAAATAAGCATATTCGAAATACAATCATGATGGGGAGATCAGTCTCCGTGTACATATATAGCCACACCAAGTCCCTAAATATTATGAGAAAGGCGATAGGCAGAGAGCTAATAAGGCCGGATACAACTACATTTGCTACGGTATTTCTCTCTTTATCTTCAATCAGAGAGAGGAAGAAGAGTTGCAACATATGTTTATTTCTAATGAATGGATGGATTGCACTTTGTCCAAAACAGATGCATGTAAGAAGATATATATTTAAATTAATAAAAATTGATCTTATAAAATTTATATTATACGTTATTCATATTTTTTAATAAATCTTTTTGAATGTTTATCTTGCAGAAATAATTGCTACCAACAAATTTTGGAAAAATACAAATATTGCGCTAAAAGTATTCACTCCACTGGTGAAAGTTTTGTGCAGAGTTGATGAGGACAGGATCGCTTCAATGGGTTTTTTGTATGGTGACGTAGAGACTGCTAAAGAGAAAATAAGAGATATTCTGGAATATAAAGAGAAGAAATATCTTCCAATATGGAAGATTACTGATAAGAGATGGGAGAAAATATCTTCCAATATTGGAAGATTATTGATGGATCATTCATGTCGGGTTTCGTTGAGGTGATGCACAGACACTATCCAGATGATCATAAGAGAATTGATAAGATTGCACAATAACTTTCAATATATCATTATCAAAATGGATTATTTAGAATGTCTTTTACAAAGACATCCATAAAGAGAATCATTAATTCAGGTATACATTTCATTTTAAGAAATACAAAATTTAACCTACTTTCAATTTAAGAAACAATTTTACTAATACCTATTTCTAAATATTCATTGTTAGCTCAATGGTGATAATTCTATAGGACAGATATTTCCAAATTAAGGACCATAGCAATGAGGATTCCTGACAACTAGTTCTTCGGGTTGTAAACGAAACTGAAGCACATTTGAGATAGTACTACGATTTGTCATTTTCTAATAAAATATTTCTTTCTTCTAAACAAATATGTTCTCAACGAATTTTATATAATTACCTCTTATTTGGGTGCATATGAAAAAACGAAATAGGCTAAATTCTAAGAAATTGTATGACATAGTTTTTGTCAAGTTCAATGTGAGGCTCAAGAACAAACTTTCAATTCCAAACAAAAATCCCCTAGTTACATATAATGAAGAGGAAAAAATCACTGAATGGCTTATGTCTCAGAAAAAGAATGGCAATCCATATGAGACTATTGATAATGAGGTCTTCCTTGGAGAGCAATTAACTTTTCGACAGGTTTCGATTGTTATGGATGCTAATTTGAAGAAAAAAAGAGTGAAATAGTTAAGGCATCTAAGTCAAAAATTAGTAGAACTTCTAAGGGAAAAGGATCCTCATTTCAAAGTCTAAACAGCGGCCAGTATCAGATGAAGATGATGAGAAAGAAACTTATACATCATTATTAGATTCGTCATCAGATGATGAGGAGCAAACATTGCCCTTAAATGAACCAGTGGAGTCTGAATCTAACTAGAAAATGTATTGTAATGATTGATATTTAAAGTTTCTAGTATATTTTAGATAAACTCATTTAAAAGACAATGTTGTAAATTATATCACTATTGTATTGTAGAAACACTTTTCTTTTTTCTTGATAACTTATTTTTCTTACATTTATGTTTATTGGGTAATTTGATTTATGTTTTTAATGTGATATTTTTATATGTTTTGATTTTCCTCTTTATGTTTTAAAAGTTGAACTTGATTATTCACTTGGATTATGATTATATATCGCTTACGGTATCTGCAAATTCGTAAGTAAAATGCAAATAAGCCAAGATAAGTACCATAAATTTATTTTATGTGTTAAATATGTTCTATATAGGCAATTATATGATTATTTTTTAACTGGTATGACACCAATATGACACTCCGGCGTTTAGAGTCATATCGCGATATTTCGCCCGGTATTCGGTATATAATTTGCTGATCGGTATATCACCAGTATCCGATATTTAGAACACTGTTTGCATGTTAGTATGATTTGTTTCATATTTCTATTTTGACATGAATTTCGTTGCTTGCCTTACATTAGACAATTAGAGCGAAGATTTATGTACTCAATGCTTAAAATATTAATGGAACAAAGAAGTTAGTAGCACAAAAACAATATGTAAAGTTAGCTAATTGTACAAGTAAGCCTAGTTAAACTTGCATTGCATGCCCTTTGATTGTACATACTTGCATCCCTAATTAAGTCCTAGGTTTTCGTGCCTCGTCAAATTTTTTATATTAGAGCATGAGGTCAAATGATTGTAAGCTATAAAACAACAAGAACTTTAGGGAGAAAATGGAAACTCAGTCATAGGCAAAAGTTTTCATTAAAATCATAAGACCTTTAAATTCATGATAGTCAGACACTCCTTGATTCACTTAAGATGGAAGAACAATCTCACATTAGAAATTGTGAGTACATGATAAGAACAATTGAGATGTAGATATATAGAAATGAGCATAGATTTGCTTGTCACAATGAAAGGCATGTTTCTATGGATGACGAAACTATTATGAAGGTCAAAATAGAGGCCCCTTCAATTGATGGAAGGCATGATACTAAGGGATTTAATAATTGTACAAATGGATGAGTCGTAGGTTCAGATTTGTATAGGGTAAGGGAAGTTTTATTTTGAAAACATAAAAAATAAAGTCAAAGTTGAGTTTGTTTTAAAATGAATCCAAAGATTGCATGTCTTCATGTTGGGCGCACTGAAGCCATGCATTGCTTAAACTGGAATTTAAAAGAAAAAACTACTCGACATTAGCTGAATACAATACTAGTTAAGAAAAGAAGTTGGGATTATGAAGCTGATTGGATATTTGAGAGTATAAACTAAATAAAAGAACAAGTGAGAAGATGCATAAGTGATAAAGAAGTAAGACTAAGTGGAGATAAATTGGAGAAAAAAACAAAGTACATGAGTAAACCAGATAAAGTTGGAGAAAAGACATTTTAACGGAAAAAAGCTATCATGGTGAATGGGATGAGTATCTCCTCTCACAGCTAATTGACTAGGAAGCATGAACATTTCTTATTTGAAACAAAATAGATCAATTTAAGATTAGTTTACTTTGAAGTTTTAGTTCATTTAAAATTAGTTTAATGTAGAGTTTGAGTTGATTTAGAATTCTTTTTTACTTTTGTAATAGATTTATTAGTACTTCTAGTTGTATAAGATTCTATATTTTTCTATGAATCTTTATCCTTTTGCTCTATTTAAAAACACCTATGATAATCTCTTGGCAGTTATTCATGATCTTTTTCTTAATAAAATTATTAATTTTTTTGATTAGTTACCTTATTGATTCAAGGGCTCCAAGTGGAACCTAGGATTTTGTGGGTTGATTTTAGTTTGGTATCAACTTTAAATTGGAACCGTGGCTTTGATTCTTACTTCTTCTTACAACACTACAAGTTGATAAGTTCAACATGTCTACGACATCTACCAATACTAACACTCATTTAACATGTAGTGGAAGAATCCAAGCCACGATAAATTTAAAAAGAAAAAAAAACTACATTTCAAAATCAATTTTACTTTAGAAAAATCTAAATACTACATGTCAGACATAACAAAAAAAATGTATTGTTTAAAGAAACACAAAAAAGAAACCATTTGTTTGTAGTGGGATGTATCTTCAAAAAAAAGCAACTCAAGGATATGTGAGCATCATAGATTGTGTAGGTATCAGATAAGAATTTTAGTTTCTTTTTTTCCAAATTAGAAGACATCAGTAGAAGGTATGTATTCAAATCAGAACCTTACCCTTATTCTCTTTCTACTTTTAACAAAACATGTCAAAATCATTACAATTTACATGTGTATTATGAACAGACACTTGCATACATGCATAAATGCATTTAGCCATGTTATCATGTCCTTGTATCCTCATGTTTAAGGATTAATCATGCCACCAGTGTTTGCCATACCATATTTGTCACGAGTATCCCGCTGTTGTGTCCATGCTTCCATCTTATATAATTATTGAACAAAAGGCAGAAAATTGAAGAGTAAAAGATCATAAAGCTATGAAATGTTAATGAAATTTATATAGATTAATTTTAGAAACTACTTAGAATTCTTGTTTTGAAATAATTTAAATGGTTGGAGCAGATCCACCAAACTTAAATCCTTGGAGAACTCTTTCAAATTAAGGAAGATTTCAAGGGGGCTAGGAAAAATAATTACAATATTATATTCTTAATCACACCCTTTTCTAATTTTAGATAGGGGTTTACATTGTTTGGATGCCATGGAATGAAATTTCACTTTTATTGAACTGTTATTTTAGTCTGGTTCATGTAAACTTTGGCTTCTAAAAGATAGATTGCTCGCAATCTGATTTATCATAAACTATTAGCTTAGCAAAGTCGGACTATAGGACCCTCAAAGGTCATCTAAACAAGATTAACTTAGAGATCATAGTTTAGGATCAATGGGACGAGTATCAAAGCTTCCCATGCTAAACCATGTTTCATGATGACATCGGGTAAGGGCCATTTGTTCAATGCATTAATAATTTGAATTCAAGGGCTAGTCATTCCAGTTCGTATCCTCGGGCATTGCTTCGATTTGAAATGTAAAGCGTAACCGATTGAAACTTAAATGATGAAATCTTTCCAATGTAGATATTCACAGTCCATAAGTAGGTCAGTAGTCCCCAATTCCTCCGACATTCAAAGAACACTAATGCTCGGCCATAACGAGTCTCATAGTTAAGAATATAATCAATTACTCTGAAAAGGTTAAATTAGCGAAAACTCAAGGAAAAACAAAAGAAAACGTCGGACACAGGATTCAATCTGACCCACATAGATAATGTTACTAAATAACAATCGAATTCCAATTCAAGCACAAAGATGAAACATAATGTCATTTTCTATCCGATTCGAGCCTGAAGAACACATAGAATTTGCAATCGAGGAGGGCAAAGTGAAAGATCGTTACCTCGCTTTGAAGGAGAGCGAGAGAAGGGTATCGAAAGGTTAATTGGCGTCGACATGATGCGCCCCCAATTTGCTTGACTTCTTGCACTCCGCGACGAGAGAGGTTTGGTTTCCCTTAATTTAATGGTTTCGCTGGCTGGGAATACACGGGGGCAGCTGAGGAGATTAGATGACTTGGATAAGGGGCAGCCGAGGAGATTAGATGACTTGGATAAGGAAGGAACCTCACGTCATGTCTGCATAAGAATTCATATTTACAAAATTGGCAAGCACGGCGCCATGCGGCATGGGGAAGGTAAATTGTAATTCTACGTTTAAAAAAAAAAAATATTATTTCTACAATTTTAATCCCGTTTAAAGGCCCAAGGATGATACAAGTAGGAACCCTTTTTTTTTCTGAAAATTTTAAATACAGTCATCAATTATCAAAGTAACCCCACTTTCAATGTATGCCATGCATACAACAATAATAATAACTAAGCTTTTTATCACAGAGTACTTTGAATAGGCTATGTGAACCAAGAAAGAATCATGCCAAAGTGATTAGATGGATGATCATTCTGTACTCATTTTTATCGAGCAACGTATCTTCATTTAAGTCTTTAACATCCGTATCTTTTCGTCATCTACATCCATAGTTTTTATGTTTATTTTTTTTATCTTTCCTTTGCTCTTTTAATTTTGTCCTACGTTGACAAGCTTTTCAAGTCAAACTAGTGCATTACAGTTCTGTGCTGCATATGATCAAACCATCACATGCAATTTTCTCACATCTTTGCTTTAAATTGGGCTACGGCTATCTTAATACAAATATCCTCATATCTCACTTTTATTTCTTAGTGTTACCACATTTATTAAAATATGCTCATCTCTGCTACATTTATCTTTTTTGAATGACTTCTCTGTAGAAACCAACTTTTCCGTGTCATATGATAAAGTTGGCTTAATAGTAATTCTGTAAAAAAATTTCTTCAGCCTAAATGAAATATTACTGTTGTATAAAACTCTCATTGTGCTTCTTTATTTCAATTAACCAGCTTGAATTCTATAATTGACGTCACTTTCTATCTGTATATTGTTTTGAATAATAGAACCCTGGTATCTAAGTTGATTACTCATTTGTATCTCTCTCAATCAAGTATTGAAGCACTATAGTCTAAGGTGCTTCATTTACTAAATTTATACTTCCGATACTATTTTTTGGACCCTACTCAATTTAAAGCATCTAAATTCTAATATTTACGTTGATAATTCCAACTTGGCATATATCTCTGCTCTCATTTCATTGAATAAAACAATATCATTAGTAGATAGCTTACACCAAGGTATCTAATCTTGCATAATCTTAGTAATCTCACCCACCACTACGGAAAATAATAATGGACTCAATACAGATCTTTAATGCAATCAAATTGTAATCGAAATTTATTTGTTAGGCCGTCACAAGTTTTGAAATTTACGACTATTCCATCGTACATATCCTTGATTATATCAATATACTTGACGAGAACACATTTCTTCATTAATGTTCATTGATGTGATAAATCCAACTGCAAGCGTATAGTGTCGGTGTAGTGCTGTACAGGTCGTCCCACAGAGATCTCAGGTGTTTTGCGATTCTTACTATTTCTTTAATTCTACTAGATTAACTAAAAGTTTCTAGTTGAAGTTTGGTTGTTCTAATTAGTTTAGGATCTAGAATCCACTAGTTTCCAACCATGTATTTACTTCTATTATCTTTTTCTTTCATAAAAAGGTGATCTTTTAGTTTAATCTTTATTTAAAGTGCCCTAAGTATGAGCTATCAAGTTGTGTGCAAGCATAACTCATCAAAAATACTACTTTGCATAAAAACAAACTAAATTATTAGATAATTCAATGACTAGGATAAAAATCAACAACTCTAAACCCTAAGTAAGCATAAGCTATCAAGAAACTTAACTCAAGTATAACCTATCAAAGTATTAATCTACGAGTTCTTGTATTTTAATCTTTTTATGAAAAAATCATATCTTTATTTATTTTAATTAGGAAGAAAAATACTAGAGAGCAATTACATGGTGCATTCTAATTTCATCTACATCCTAAAGCTAAACTAATTAGCTACTCATAATTCTAGTAAGAAAAATTAAATTTCTATTCATGAAAGCAATTAATCTAAGCAAATAAATCTAAACTAGAAAGCAATTAAAATAAATTAACTATGGAAAAATTGAAGAACAAAGAGAATTACCTCTGAAGTCCGGTATTGTGGCCATCACCCTTTCAGTAAAACCCTAATTTTATTAATAAAAAGTATATCTACAATTACACCTAAAAAGCTCTATCTTATTTACAAGAATTCATAGGGTATTTATAATCCAAATACAATCCTACTCTACTCAAACTCAATACAAAAGATATGATCCTAATCTAATACAAACTAATTTTAAAATATATAATTTTAATCCAATCCATAGGTATTAGAAACCAATGGTTGAGATTAGATGGCATGAAATACTAATTTTCGGGTCCAAAATCCGAAATTAAGTTCAACAAACCCGTAGCCCGCTGGATCGGATTTTTCACTCTGCAGCGCTTTAGTAAAATTATCATAACTTTTGTATACGAACTCGGATTAAGCTATTATTGGACTCGTTTCGAAGATAATTCCGAGTTTGTTAACTACATGAAAGTTTCCAGTTCAAACTTTATCTTCACCGAAAATACTCTTGAAATTGCTGCTGCTGCTGCTGCACTTGAGTGTCGGTTTTCGACTTAGTTAACTTTCTTTGCTCATATTCTTGATAAATTTGCATATTTTTCTTCTTTTACTTGCGAAACCTTTGTTAGCTATAAAAACACACTAAATATACCCGAGTAGCAATTATTTATATACAAAAATAGATAAAATATGGGAGAAAAATGCATAATATGATACTTATCACACCCCCCACACCTATCTTTTGCTAGTTTTCGAGCAAAACCTAAAACTAAAAAGAAAAATTCTAACTCACTTTCGCAGGAATCGCCATTGCACTTAGCATATGCAATAAGCCTTTAAACCCCTAGGTTACCCTAGTGGATGAGTGTTGTCTCGTGAGAGTTTGCAGTGAATATACCACAAAATTCTAGAAGAAAATAAATTAAGGAATAAATAAAAGAAAAATAAGGATAACCATTGTAATACCCCAAAATTTGAGCTACGTGTATTACTCTCTTGAGACCAGGGGTGCCGAATAAGTCCACCGAAGTCAATTTTGGACACCGAAATAATCTTCGGTGAACGTAACTTTAAATCCACAAACCTAAATGATATTCGGTCTTCGCGATTATTAGTTTTGTAATATTTAGGATTTTTGGAGAATGTTACACGGAACCGAAATTATTAAATTATTAAATATATAAATTTTTATTAACCCGATATCTTCCATTCTTTGCTGTCAAGAGAAGCGGGAGTTCGGTGAGTTCGGTGCTGTGTTGTCGTGATTGAGAAAGGGGGGTGGCATGGGATTGCAGGAGGTGTCATATGGGAAAAATTAGTGGTGAGGTGTTAAATGGGGGGGGGGGAGAAAATAAAACTAAACATTCTCTCTCTCACCACTTAGTCTCACACTATTCTCCTCTCAGCCACAAAAACCAGCACCTTCTCTTATCCTCTTGGCCAAAACTCATCATCAGAGGAAAAAAAAGAAAAAGAAAAAGAAAAAAGAAAGGAAAAATCAAACCGAACCGAGGATTCGAACCAAATATTTGAGATCGAGCCAAGACAAGTAATACTGCTATTTTCGTTCATTTTATTATTTTACTTATATCTATTTTCGTTCGTTTCGTTATTTAATTTACATTTGTATACGTAATATTTTTTTAAAAATGCTCGATTTATATTTTGAATTATTAATTGACATTGAGAACTAAAGCAAATTATTGGGTCAATTTTAATATAAATATTATTATGTTTACTTATTTTTAGTTTAAAAAAAAAAAGAGAAAAAATATAACAAACGTGAAATCATAGGCATGCAAAAATAAAAAAAAGTAACATGCAAAAAAAAAATAATAATAATAATAATTTGGCGTTTGGGCCGGATTGAAAAAGAAAAGGAAAAGAAAAGAAAAATTCATGGGCTTGGCTTGACCATGGGCCGAAGAGATAGGAAAAGAGAAAAAGAAAATAAAGGAAAGAGAGAGAGAGATCATGGCCCAGTCCAGAAGAAAAAAAGAAGAAGAAGAATATAATAGACTTGGATTTATCTTGGACCAGAAAAAAAATATAGAAAAAAATAAAAATAACAGTGGGCCGGCCAGCCCAGCCCAGTAAAAGAAAAAGAAAAAAAATGAAATGAGTGGGCTTGGGCCTAGGCTGGACAGAAAAGAAAAGGAAAAATAAAATTAAAATAAAAATATGAAAAGTGGGAATTTAGTAGTTTTGGGCTTGATGGATTAAATGATTGAGGGAATTGAATTAGACTTGGCTTGGATTAATTAGACATAATTGATAAATTAATAATAGTAATAAATTAGATTTTAATTAAAAGAGAAATGCATATTAATATATATAATTAAGCCTAGAAATGTAATAAATGCATACATTGGATTTAAAAATAATGCAGTATTATTATATGATTCACTTGAGTCCCAAATTGGGTTATTAATTGACACTGAGAATGAAACCAAATTATTGTAATATTTTTGATGATATGCATTGTGGTACAATTATACACTAACATCTATCATGCTACAAATCATGTGTCTTGATATTACAAATCATGTGCAGTAATATATCATGTGTTAATTTATCATGCTACAAGTCATGTGTTTTACGTGTCATGAGTTTTGATATTACAAGTCATATGTTTTTTACATGTCATGTACTTTGATATTACAAGTTATGTGTTTTACATGTCACGTCCTTTGATATTACAAGTTATGTGTTTTAATATTACAAATCATGTGTTATGATACTATATGTCATGTACAGCCATGAAAATGCAAGCATGTTATCATGAATTGAAAAATGAATTGAAAAATAATTAAAGAAGGGTTATAAAATTTCATGTGGATAATTCATTATGAACACGGGGAGGGGAGAAACTATATGATGGATAAGAGCCTTACCGTATAAGGATTGATTGTATTGTTAGGGCCGAAATTCTTTTACTGCAGTGGCCTAGGTGATTACTGGATCACCAATTGATATTACCCAGAGTTGTATGTCCGTTACTGTAATACAGTACGGAACTTGATTGTAGTGCCTAGCGGCATGTCTTGGTTCAGCACCATGAATAGTGAGGCCGGGTCCCGGGTATGCACGGGCACTTATACAACAATGGAGAATAGCGCTATGTTATCCATTAATAAGTTTCTAAAATTAAATTGGACGATGACTGATACCAATAGATTATATGATTAAATAGATAGAATAGTTATTGTCATGTATATTTATTTATTCATTTATTTATGCTTGCCTTCATGTTAATTTATATGTTGCCTTCATGTTAATTTATATGCTAAAAAATAACACTGACATAAACATGCTCATGCACACTGATATTTCTGTACAATGATAGTACACAATTCTCCTTTTAAATGTATTACTTGCTGGGTTTAATCCCCTAGATTTTGAACCCAGATTTGGAACGTGAAGAAGGGGATCCAGCCCCAGTTGAAGATCTGTACTTCGTTGGACAGATCGAGTGACAATAGGCAAGCGAAGTACCCCTGAAGAACTTTTGTATATTTTATTTATATTTCTTTTTGTCTGGGCACTGCTTTTCTCTTTGAATCTTTTTTGTTCATATTTAAATAAGTGTGCCATTTTATGTAATGAACTTTTTGTATAAATGAAATCATTTTAGTTGCAGACATGTTATTTATTCATCTGATTGAGGCAGTAGTTACGGTTATTCCAAGATCCTGTGACTGTTGGGTTGTCTAGTGCAAGTAATAAGTAACGTCCTCCATTTTGGGAAGCAGCAGAAAAATAGGGGCATTACAGGGTGGTATCAAAGCTTAGATTTAGGTGGAAAACCATATAACTATTGCCACATAAGAACATGTCTGCGATTTATTCATAATAATTATTTCTTATTCTTTGATACCTATCAAATCTACTATTGTGCCTATCCTATCGTTTCCTATTTGTTTAAAATATCTATTTTCAGCCCTTTTTATTGATTATATCTGGACTGTTACAGAATAATATCGATCAAATTTTCGACCAATATGTCCCTTAATGACTAATAATAAAAAATTTTATGCCAACTTCCTAAGTATGAATAGAAATTGATATGATGTTATCCTAGACATGAAATAAGTGAAGTACCTTTCATGTGGTGATAGAATACAGAAAAAGAAGAGTAATATTTTAGATTTCTAATCATTCAGACTTTGAGTTTATTGGTGAAAGTCAATATTTAGAACTAGTCAAATGAAAAAAAAAAACAACCTTGGGAAGAATAAGTGTAAAAAAAATATAAAAAGATCTTAGAAGGCTGAGAATTTTGTAAAATTAGTCAAGTAGAAGGTAGAGAATAAGAAATTGATCTATATAAATATAAATATATATATATATATATATATATTTATATTATCCAAACAGAATATGACATTATATCTTTGTTACTCAAGTTAAATTTTTCTTTCCAAATGATCATCCTATTCCATTACTTTTTGCTGATAATTTCCATTTAATATTTTGTATCTTCTATCTGAATATTATCATAATATGATTCCTGTCTTGAGACTTTATACATCGCAAGTCTTATTGAGTCGGCGAGGCAATTGCAGAGAGATATTATCTGGCGCCAGCAATTGCAGTCGCTTAATAAGATCGTTGTATGTAATTGAATTTTGTAACTAGTAATGAATTCATTTCTTATCTTGTGTCCCCACCATTCATAGTCTTGTTACATCGATGTTATAATAGTTCAGATTTATTTTCATTTCTAGAGTCGATTATAATACGTAATAGGATCTTGTGAATAAACTTTAAAAAAATATTTATCACCTATATCTTACACATTACTTAATCAGGATGGCGTGACACTCCAAATTAATAGCAGCTATTTCTCATTAAATTTTTTCTTATTTGTATGTTCCTTCACCCAAATAAAGTTTCAAGAATAAATTTGGAATCCTGACTATCCATTATCATTCCTATAAAAAAACGGAAGTCGTTCATGATGTATTCTATATATCATAATTGAGAAAACGTTTAGCTAGAAGTACAAATAGTGAATCTATCAAAAATAGACTTGAGAAAAACCATAAAGTTTTTATGATTGTTTCAGAAAAAATGAAACAAAAATATGAGAAGCAATATGTAAGGATTATTAACCAATGAAAGAAATCTTGAATGATAAAATAACATTATTAGTTCTTATTTTATGAGATATACAATCACTAAGAGTTTCAGTTTGGGAGCTTGAAAGGGACATCAGGATAGAATACATATACCATTTCTCATGATCAAAAATACCAATTAAATTTCGAGGACGAAATTTTTTTTATTAGATGGGTAGGATGTAATACCCCAAAATTCGAGCTATCTGTATTACTCTCTTGAGACCAGGGGTGCCGAATAAGTCCACCGAAGTCAATTTTGGACACCGAAATAATTTTCGGTGAACGTAACTTTAAATCCACAAACTAAAATGACATTCGGTTTTCTCGATTATTAGTTTTGTAATATTTAGAATTTTTGGAGAATGTTACACGGAACCGAAATTATTAAATTATTAAATAAATACATTTTTATTAACCCAATATCTTCCATTCTTTGCTGTCAAGAGAAGCGGGAGTTCGGTAAGTATGGTGTCGTGTTGTCGTGATTGAGAAAAGGGGGTGGCATGGGATTGCAGGAGGTGTCATATGGGAAAAATTAGTGGTGAGGTGTTAAATGGGGAGGGAGGAAATAAAACTAAATATTCTCTCTCTCACCACTTAGTCTAACATTATTCTCCTCTCAACCACAAAAACCAGCACCCTCTCTTCTCCTCTCGGCCAAAACTCATCAAAAGAGAAAAAAAAGAAAAAGAAAAAGAAAAAGAAAAGGAAAAATCAAACCTAACTGAGGATTCGAACCAAATATTCGAGATCGAGCCAAGACAAGTAATACTGTTTTTTTCGTTCATTTTATTATTTTATTTATATCTATTTTGGTTTGTTTCGTTATTTAATTTACATTTGTATACGTAATATTTTTTTGAAAATGCTCGATTCATATTTTGAATTATTAATTGACATTGAGAAATAAAGCAAATTATTGGGTCAATTTTGATATATATAAATATTATTACGTTTACTTATTTTTAGTTTAAAAAAAAAAGAGAAAAAATATAACATACGTGAAATCATAGGCATGCAAAAATAAAAAAAAGTTACATGCAAATAATAATAATAATAATAATAATAATAATTTTGCGTTTGGGCCGAATTGAGAAAGAAAAGGAAAAGAAAAGAAAAATTCATGGGCTCGGCTTGACTATGGGCCGAAGAGATAGAAAAAGAGAAAAAGAAAATAAAGGAAAGAGAGAGAGAGAGAGAGATCATGGCCCAGTCCAGAAGAAAAAAGAAGAAGAAGAATATAGTGGACTTGGATTTATCTTGGGCCAGAAAAAATATAGAAAAAAATAAAAATAACACTGGGCCGGCCAGCCCAGCCCAGTAAAAGATAAAGAAAGAAAAAATGAAATGAGTGGGCTTGGGCCTGGGCTGGACATAAAAGAAAAGGAAAAATAAAATTAAAATAAAAATATGAAAAAGTAGGAATTTAGTAGTCTTGGGCTTGATGGATTAAATGATTGAGGGAATTGAATTAGATTTGGCTTGGATTAATTGGAACTAATTGATAAATTAATAATAGTAAAAAATTAGATTTTAATTAAAATAAAAATGCATATTAATATATATAATTGAGCCTAGAAATGTAGTGCCTAGCGGCATGTCATGGTTCAGCGCCATGAATATTGAGGCCGGGTCCCAGGTATGCACGGGCACTTATACGACAATGGAGAATAACGCTATGTTATCCATTAATAAGTTTCTAAAATTAAATTGGACGATGACTGATACCAATAGATTATATGATTAAATAGATAGAATAGTTATTGTCATGTATATTTATTTATTCATTTATTTATGCTTGCCTTCATGTTAATTTATATGTTGCCTTCATATTAATTTATATGCATACAAACAACACTGACATAAACATACTCATGCACACTGATATTTCTGTACTATGATAGTACACAATTCTTCTTTTTAAATGTATTACTTGCTGGGTTTAATCCCCTGGGTTTTGAATCCAGATTTGGAACGTGAAGAAGGGGATCCAGCCCCAGTTGAAAACCTGTACTTCGTTGGACAGATCGAGTGACAATAGGCAAGCGAAGTACCCCTGGAGAACTTTTGTATATTTTGTGTATATTTCTTTTTGTCTGGGCACTGCTTTTCTCTTTAACTCTTTTGTATTCATATTTAAAGCAGTGTGCCATTTTATGTAATTAACTCTTTGTATAAATGAAATCATTTCAGTTTCAGACATGTTATTTATTTATCTGATTGTGGCAGTAGTTACGATTATTTCAAGATCCTGTGACTGTTGGGTTGTTTAGTGTAAGTAATAAGTAACGTCCTCCGTTTTGGAAAGCAGTAGAAAAATATGGGAGTTACAGGGTGGTATCAGAGTTTAGGTTTAGATGGAAAATCATATGACTACTGCCACATAAGAACATGTCTGTGACTTATTCGTAATAATTATTTCTTATTTTTTGATACCAATCAAATCTACTATTGTGCCTATCCTATCGTTTCCTATTTGTTTAAAATATCTATTTTCAGCCCTTTTTATTGATTATATCTGGACTGCTACAGAATAATATCGATCAAATTTTCGACCAATACGTCCCTTAATGATTAATAATAAAAAATTTTATGCCAACTTCCTAAGTATGAATAGAAATGGATATGATGTTATCCTAGACATGAAATAAGTGAAGTACCTTTCATGTGGTGATAGAATACAGAAAAAGAAGAGTAATATTGTAGATTCTTAATCGTTCAGACTCTGAGTTTATTAGTGAAAGTCAATATTTAAAACTAGTCAAATGAAAAAAAAAACAACCTAGGGAAGAATAAGTGTAAAAAAAAATATAAAAAGATTTTAGAAGGCTGAGAATTTTGTAAAATTAGTCAAGTAGAAGGTAGAGGATAAGAAATTGATCTATATAAATATATATATATATATATATATATATATATATATATATATATATATATATATATATATATATATATATATATATATATATATATTATCTAAACAGAATATGACATTATATCTTGTTACTCAAGTTAAATATTTATTTCCAAATGATCGTCCTATTCCATTACTTTTTATTGATCATTCCCATTTGATATTTTGTATCTTCTATCTGAATATTATCATAATACGATTCCTGTCTTGAGACTTTATACATCGCAAGTCTTATTGAGTCGGTGAAGCAATTGTAGAGAGATATTATCTGGCACCAGCAATTGCAGTCGCTTAATTAGATCGTTGTATGTGATTGAATTTTGTAACTAGTTATGAATTCATTTCTTATCTTGTGTCCCCACCATTCATAGTCTTGTTACATCAATATTATAATAGTTCAGATTCATTTTCATTTCTAGAGTCGATTACAACACGTAATAGGACCTTGGGAATAAACTTTACAAAAATATTTATCACCTATATCTTACACATTACTTAATCAGGATGGCGTGGCACTCCAAATTAATAGCAGGTATTCCTGATTAAATTTTTTCTTGTTTTTGTGTTCCTTCACCCAAATAAACCTTCAAAAATAAATTGGAAATCCTGATTATCCATTATCATTCCTATAAAAAAACGAAAGTCGTTCATGATGTATTCTATATATCATAATTGAGAAAACGCTTAGCTAGAAGTATAAATAGTGAATCTATCAAAAATAGACTCGAGAAAAACCTTAAAGTTTTTATGATTGTTCCAGAGAAAATAAAATAAAAATATGAGAAGCGATATGTAAGGATTATTAACCAATGAAAGAAGTCTTGAAGGATAAAATAACATTATTAGTTTTTATTTTATGAGTGATACAATCACTAAGAGATTCAGTTTGGGAGCTTGAAAGGGACATCATGATAGAATACATATACCATTTCTCATGATCAAATTCCAATTAAATTTCGAGGACGAAATTTTTTTTATTAGGTGGGTAGGATGTAATACCCCAAAATTCGAGCTACCTGTATTACTCTCTTGAGACCAGGGGTGCCGAATAAGTCCGCCGAAATTAATTTTGGACACCGAAATAATCTTCGGTGAGCGTAACTTTAAATCCACAAACCCAAATGACATTCGGTCTTCGCGATTATTAGTTTTGTAATATTTAGAATTTTTGGAGAATGTTACACGGAACCGAAATTATTAAATTATTAAATAAATAAATTTTTATTAACCCAATATCTTCCATTCTTTGCTGTCAAGAGAAGCGGGAGTTCGGTGAGTTCGGTGCCGTGTTGTCGTGATTGAGAAAGGGGGGTGGCATGGGATTGCAGAAGGTGTCATATGGGAAAAATTAGTGGTGAGGTGTTAAATGGGGAGGGAGGAAATAAAACTAAACATTCTCTCTCACACCACTTAGTCTCACATTATTCTCCTCTCAACCACAAAAACCAGCACCCTCTCTTCTCCTCTCGGCCAAAACTCATCAAAAGAGAAAAAAAAGAAAATGAAAAAGAAAAAGAAAAGGAAAAATCAAACAGAACCGAGGATTCGAATCAAATATTCGAGATCGAGCCAAGCAAGTAATACTGCTATTTTCGTTCATTTTATTATTTTATTTATATCTATTTTGGTTTGTTTCGTTATTTAATTTACATTTGTATACGTAATATTTTTTTAAAAATGCTCGATTCATATTTTAAATTATTAATTGACATTGAGAACTAAAGCAAATTATTGGGTCAATTTTGATATATATAAATATTATTACGTTTACTTATTTTTAGTTTAAAAAAAAAGAGAAAAAAATATAACATATGTGAAATCATAGGCATGCATAAATAAAAAAAAGTTACATGCAAATAATAATAATAATAATAATAATAATTTTGCGTTTGGGCCAGATTGAAAAAGAAAAGGAAAAGAAAAGAAAAATTCATGGGCTCGGCTTGACCATGGGCCGAAGAGATAGGAAAAGAGAAAAAGAAAATAAAGGAAAGAGAGAGAGATCATGGCCCAGTCCAGAAGAAAAAAGAAGAAGAAGAAGAATATAGTAGACTTGGATTTATCTTGGGCCAGAAAAAAATATAGAAAAAAAATAAAAATAACACTGGGTCGGCTAGCCCAGCCCAGTAAAAGATAAAAAAATAAAATAAAATGAGTGGGCTTGGGCCTGGGCTGGACAGAAAAAAAAGGAAAAATAAAATTAAAATAAAAATATGAAAAAGTGGGAATTTAGTAGTCTTGGACTTGATGGATTAAATGATTGAGGGAATTGAATTAGACTTGGCTTGGATTAATTGGACATAATTGATAAATTAATAATAGTAAAAAAATAGATTTTAATTAAAAGAGAAATGTATATTAATATATATAATTGAGCCTAGAAATGTAATAAATGCATATGTTGGGTTTAAAAGTAATACAGTATTATTATATGATTCACTTGATTTCCAAATTGGGCTATTAATTGACACTGAGAATGAAATCAGATTATTGTAATATTTTTGATGATATGCATCGTGGTACAATTGTATACTAATATCTATCATGCTACAAGTCATGTGCCTTGATATTACAAATCATGTGTACAAATATATCATGTGTTAATTTATCATGCTATAAGTCATGTGTTTTACATGTCAAGAGTTTTGATATTACAAGTCATGTGTTTTACATGTCATGTGCTTTGATATTACAATTCATGTGTTTTACATGTCACGTGCTTTCATATTACAAGTCATGTGTTTTAATATTACGAATCATGTGTTATGATACTACATGTCATGTACAGCCATGGAAATGCAAGCATGTTATTATGAATTGAAAAATGAATTGAAAAACAATTAAAGAAGGGTTATAAAATTTCATGTGCATAATTCATTATGAACATGGGGATGGGAGAAACTATATGATGGATAAGAGCCTTGCCGTATAAGGATTGATTATATTGTTAGGGCCGGAATTCTTTTACTACAGCGGCCTGGGTGATTACTGGATCACCAATTGATATTTACCCAGAGTGGTATGTCCGTTACTGTAATACAGTACGGAACTTGATTGTAGTGCCTAGTGGCATGTCATGGTTCAGCACCATGAATATTGAGGCCGGGTCCCGGGTATGCACGGGCACTTATACGACAATGGAGAATAGCGCTATGTTATCCATTAATACAATTTCTAAAATTAAATTGGACGATTACTGAGACCAATAGATTATATGATTAAATAGATAGAGTAGTTATTGTCATGTTTATTTATTTATTCATTTATTCATGCTTGCCTTCATGTTAATTTATATGTTGCCTTCATGTTAATTTATATGTACAAAAACAACACTGACATAAACATGCTCATGCATACTGATATTCCTGTACTATGATAGTACACAATTCTCCTTTTTAAATGTTTTACTTGCTGGGTTTAATCCCCTAGATTTTGAACCCAGATTTGGAACGTGAAGAAGGGGATCCAGCCCTAGTTGAAGACCTGTACTTCGTTGAACAGATCGAGTGACAATAGGCAAGCGAAGTACCCCTGGAGAACTTTTGTATATTTTGTTTATATTTCTTTTTGTCTGGGCACTGCTTTTCTCTTTGGCTCTTTTGTGTTCATATTTGAAGCAGTGTGCCATTTTATGTAATGAACTCTTTGTATAAATAAAATCATTTCAGTTCCAGACATGTTATTTATTCATCTGATTGTGACAGTAGTTACAGTTATTCCAAAATCCTGTGACTGTTGGGTTGTCTAGTGCAAGTAATAAGTAACGTCCTCTGTTTTGGGAAGCAGCAGAAAAACGATGGCGTTACAACCAAAAATTAAGAAAAATTAAAATTTTATACAAAAGAAAGAAAAATCTTTTTTTATGATATTTTTATCAAAGAAAAATATTTTTTTATGATATTTTTATCAATTAATCTCACTAATATACAAACTCAAGAACGCATTTATATTATCAATTTTCAAGTAGAGCGTCATATCAAATACACTTATCATTTTAATCAAAAATTTAAATCCTATATTTCAAGACCCACTAAATGATAATTCATTGGCTCTTATACATCTACGTGCACGTGTGATAGTCTACTTCGGTTTTAGACTCCAACTCTAACTCATGATTTTTCTTCTCTCTCATAACAATTTTTTTTCTTTTTTTTTAAATTTTTTTCATTTTTTTTTTCATTTTTTTCATTTTTTAGAATATTTTACCTTTTATGCGAATATTCACGCTTGCTTAGGCGCAACGTACCCGATTACTCGGTTCATACTCTTTTTTTTCTTTTTTTTAGAATATTTTACCTTTCATGCGAATATTCACACTTACCTAGGCACAAAGTATCCGATTACTTGGATCATACTCTTTTTTTTTCACTTTTGAGCCTATTGCCTTAATACCAGACTCACCCCATTATTTTATTACTCTTTTTTTTATTTAGAGAGAGAAGACTTACTCAATCGTTATCATTTTTATTCTTAACCCAATAAACTATTGTGAAGTGAAAAATAGATGTATACTTGCCTCAAAACTACTGTTAGCGATATTTATTTTCGGATTTTAATCTTTTTTTTCATAAAATTCAAAGTGTATCGTCCAATCTACTCTCATATCCAATTTCAAATCTAAATTTGTCCCTTTATCTGTAATTAGGTGGATCTATTGATAAAAATACATAAATTTTATTGTAAAATTTTTTAAATTTATTTTTTTCAGTTTTTTTAATTTTTTTTTTTAGTTAGTTATCCTAAAAACCACCCAAAGTGTAAAATAAACAAACCCAAAAATTATCTAAAATAAAATAAAAACTTTAAAAAACTAAAATCACAAAAAAAAAAAAAATATATCCTAACCCACTCCCCTACACCTAAATTCGTGTATGCCTTCATACACAAACCAAGTGTGGTAAAATAAATAAGAAAACTATGATATACATATTATATATTTACTAGAAAATTCAAACCGGTTATGACCTCTTGATCGCTTTCCATTCTCATATGGATGAACTTAGCCTTTTTTGTCAGTTTTGCATTTAATCTCTCCATCTTGTTTTTGATTTTTCTCAATTTATTTCTACCTTTCTTTTTTTATTCAATAATAAAATTTTGAAGTTGGAAATCGTACCTTTATCTTCGATATCTGACCCACGAGCATCTTTCATAGCAGTAAGTATTTTGATTTTATCAATTTGTGAAATAACATACTCATTTTGATGTAGCGCGATTTTGGATCGCCCTTTCAAATCATTAGGTATCATAATATCTTCTTTTTGATATTCCTTCCATTCGTCAATTATTATGGGCTTGTCATGCAAATTTTCTTCAATCCTGTCATCATAATTCTCAAAAGAAAATACTATACTAGTGAACTTATCATTAGTCAAGTTATTATGAAGGGATAAAAATTCTTTTTCACAAATTTCTTCACAATTTCCATCAAAAGAATCAAATGATAATGTGTCACTAGCAAGCTCATCATGAGAGAAGTCACCATGCAAATTTTTTTCTTTATCACCAATTTCTTCATAATTATTTTCACAATGGTCTAAAATAGGTTGATCACAATGTTGAATTATAGACTCATCATGCACAAAATTATTTAATTCATTTTGAATCATATCTACTTCAAAATATGACTGGAGTGGTTGCTCGTTGGAGTCAGATATGTTCAAACTATTAGATGGTTGATCTCCAAAAAGTTTAGTTTGAGAAATCACTTTGAGAAGATCTTCTATACAAACTGCAGTTTGAGAGAATGATTGTGGCAAAGCTTGTATACCTTCCTCTATTCTACGTTTTCGTTCCTCAGACTCATGATTGTAATTTTTCTCATTTTGTTCAAATGATTGCATCTCGAGATCATGAGTGAAATTTGATGGTGCATATGATAGATCTGTGTACATATTTGATGACAGATATGAAGTGGTTGAAGGTATATTCTCATAATATTCATAGTTTGCTTCTAATGTTTTTAATTTTTCATCTAACATGTTCAATTGAATATCTTGTTCATGATTGAATGTAGAACATGAAGATGAATAGCCCATAAAGAAAAAATTAGATGGAGGACTCTCTTAGTATGGCTCTTGATTATATGCAAAATTAGAATTATTCATCCATTCATAATTGTAATTTTGTGTATAAAAAGCGCTCGTAGATTCATTATATGTGTTGTTGATTTGATTATGACCTAGTCCTAGCGAACTTTCTATCCATGGACACTGATAATAATTATGATATGGATCACGATAATGATAGCAACCAGTTTGATTTTGAAATATTTTTTTTTAATTTATTTTTTTTGAAAAAGGTGGAGAGGGAGAGAGATGGAAAAGAAAATAAAAAAAAAGAATGATTGTTTTTTTTTGAATTTTTTTTACAGAACCAGGTAACCAAATCACAGAACAGGAGAAAATTTGGGTTCAGAATCACATTTACTTACCGCTAATTGGCGGTTTTGGCTGCTAAATAGTGGCTAAACCAGAGAGTTTGACTTTCTGGTTCTACTGCTTAGTCCAGAGGCTCTTCTGATCCTTTTTGTCTTCCTGTATCTGCAATTTCTATTCCCTGCACACTCAACACACACTGTTAACCCGTAAAATATTAGAAAAAGCAAGAAAAATACCGTCGATCCCCGGCAACGACACCAAAAACTTAATGTGATAAATCTAACTGCAAGCATACAGTGTCGGTGTAGCACTATACAGGTCGTCTCACAGAGATCTCAGGTGTTTTGCGATTCTTACTATTTCTTTAATTCTACTAGGCTAACTAAGAGTTTTTAGGTTGAAGTTTGGTTGTTCTAATTAGTCTAGAATCTAGAATCCACTAGTTTCCAATCATGTATTTCCTTCTATTATCTTCTTTTTTCATAAAAAGATGATCTTTTAGTTTAATTTTAATTTAAAGTGCCCAAAGCATGAGCTATCAAGTTATGTGCAAGTATAACTCATCAAAAATACTACTTTGCATAAAAACAAACAAATCATTAGATAATTCAATGAATAAGCTGAAAATCAACAACTCCAAACCTTAACTAAGTATAAACTATCAAAAAACTTAACTCAAATATAACCTATCAAAGTATTAATCTACGAGTTCTTGTATTTTAATCTTTTCATGGAAAAATCATATCTTTATTTATTTTAATTAGGAAGAAAAATACTAGAGAGCAATTACATGGTGCATTCTAGTTTCATCTACATTCTAGAGCTAAACTAATTAGCTACTCATAATTCTAGTAAGCAAAATTAAATTTCTATTCATGAAAGCAATTAAATCTAAGCAAATAAATCTAAACTAGAAAGCAATTAAAATAAATTAACTATGGAAAAATTGAAGAACAAAGAGAATTACCTCTGAAGTCCGGTATTGTGGCCGTCACCCTTTCGCAAAACCCTAATTTTATTAATAAATAGTATATCTAAAATTACACCTAAAAAACTCTCTCTTATTTGCACGGATTCATGGGGTATTTATAATCCAAATACAATCCTACTTCTACTCAAACTCAATACAAAAGATATGATCCTAATCCAATACAAACTAATCTCAAGATATATAATTTTAATCCCATCCATAGGTATTAGAAACCAATGGTTGAGATTAGATGGCATAAAATACTAATTTTTGGGTCCAAAATCCGAAATTAAATTCAACAAACCCGTAGCCCGCTGGATTGGATTTTTCACTCTGCAGTGCTTTAATAAAATCGTCATAACTTTTGTATACGAACTCGGATTAAGATATTCTTGGACTTGTTTCGAAGATAATTCCGAGCTCTATAAATGTTAACTACATGAAAGTTTCCAGTTCAAACTTTATTTTCACTGAAAATACTCTTGAATTTATTGCTGCTGTACTTGAGTGTCGGTTTTCGCCATAGTTAACTTTCTTTGCCCATATTGTCGATAAATTTGCATCTTCTTCTTCTTTTACTTGCGAAACCTTTGTTACCTATAAAAACACACTAAATATAACCGAGTAGCAATTATTTATATACAAAAATAGATAAAATATGGGAGGAAAAATGCATAATATGATACTTATCATTCATCATACCACACCTCTCGGTACTTTATCATAGGGTTTTTCTGAATAAAAAAGACCATATGCAAATCTCTATATCTCTCTCAAAATCGCTCTATAAGTTGCCAAAGCAAGTGAATAGCCTCTGTCGCCCCGACATGAATCCAAACTGGTTCGTGGATATTCTAACATTCTGTCATAATCTATATTTAATTGCCATTTTCTAAACCTTCACAATGTGATACATGAGTTTTATTTCATGGTATAGAATAACACTGAATATCATCCTTATTCTTATGTAGATGAACTATGATATTTTTCCTCCATTTGTTTAGTATCTTCTTAATTTGCAAAATCTTATTAAAAACTGTCAGTCACCTCACGCCTTTCTCTTTTAAGTATTTCCATATCTCAATAAGAATCTCATTTGGACCAACTGTTTTCTTAATTTTATCCTCTTCAAAATGTCTTTTATTTTAGTTTTCTTTAATTATGTACATAAAACTATGTTTCATATTCTTAGACTGAATAAGATCCTCCAAAACTTGAGTAAAACTATCATTATATAATCTGTAAAAATAATTTCTTCATCTGTCTTTAATATCTTCATCTTAACCTAGAACCCTCTGATCATCATCTTTAACACATTTTACAGTACATAAGGTTTTAGACTTTCCTCTTATTCGAGTAACTCTGTATATTACCTTTTAGCCTCTTTATTATCTACCTTCTAGTACAATTTTTTTAATTTATAATTTAGCAATTGTATCCTGAACTGCTTTTAGACTTCTTCTTCACTAGTTATATACCTCTCAAAACTCGCTCTATTACTGTTCTTTAAAGATCCTACTTGATATTAATAATATTTTTTTTAATCTCTTCTTTCCATCATGATGTGTTCTTTTATGGTGGATCACTACCCTTTGAATTATCAAGTATATATTTAGTTATCCTCTTAATATAACTAGCCATTTGTTCTGTGTTGCATTGATATTATGGAGGACCTTTCAATCTGCTTCTTATACTATTCTACTTACAAAAACTCTTTGGTTACTGTCAAGCTGCTACCACATAATCAAGAATTTAACTTATACTTAAACTTTCTAAATCTCTTTCTAATGTAAATATCTAAACTATAAGCTTATATTGGGTTACTACATTCTTATCTGACACTACTTTACTATAAATGCAAGTACGTCTATCTTCTCGCCTAGTTAAAACCAAATCTATTAGGCCCGTACTCGATCTACTTTTAAAAATAATCAAGTGAGAGACTCTATTTTTAAACCAAGTGTTAACAAAAATTAAATCATTGGACAGAGCAAAATTTAAAATCAACTATCCTACTTTATTTCTTTCTCCAAAACTAAATCTTTCATGTACACTATCAAACCCATTATGACTTGTTCCTATATGTCCAATGAGGTCGTTACCAATAAAGAGTTTTCTCTAATAGGTATTCAACATACCATCTCATGTAGATCCTTCTAAAATTTATGTTTGCTATATTCATAAAGTCTTACTAGTGCATAGACACTTAATTACATTAAGAATCTTGCTATCTACAATAAGTTTAAATAACAAAAATTCTATTACCCTTCCTTCTAACCTTTATTACATTTTCAAGTAATTATTTATCTATGATTATGCCTATCTTATTATGATTTCTATTTATGCCCGTGTATCAAAGTTTATAATCATTGAGACTCTATAACTGTAGTTTTCTCATGTATCCATTTTGTTTGTTGTATGCACAAAATATTAACTCTTTTTCTAATGATAATATCAACTAGCTCTTCTAATCTACCCTTAAGGGAACTTATATTCCACGAGGCTAAAAAAATCATTTGTTCATAAAGCTAATTTTTTTTTACTCTCACCTACTCACTAAGGTTCAGAAACCTGCTCATGTTTGACACAAAATTTGGATGCCAAACATAGCATATCGCTTCTAAACAACGACCTAGTACTCCTCGCACTTTTTCACTACACTCTGGTTTCAAAGTAGCACGTCATTAAGTAGAATACACCCCAATGAACTTCAATTTTAACTAATGACATAATATATGATAACGTCTTATGTTAGCTATTACACAACTACCATAACTTTTCTCCTTTATTCTAGTTTGGAACATATAATAAAAAGATTAAACCTTCAATATAACAATAGCAGAATTAAGTTTGCTCTCCATCAAGTTCAATATAGGCTTTTCTAAGTACAACACATTATATTTCAAAATTATCCTTATTTTTTATTTTTTCTTTATTTTTTCTCTCTCATTTCTCTCTCACTTCCTTTGACTAATCCCACTGTTACCTCCTACCCAATAGTCTAAACCTGCCTGCTCTAAAAAATTTAGCCTCGAAATTCAAAAAATCTAGCCCCTCTTAAAAAACCTAACCCCCTATCTAAAAAATATTATTCTTTTAACTACTTCTAATCTAATTCTTGATTTTATTTTATTTTTGATTATTGAAAATCATTAAGGTCTGATTCTTTTTATTCTAGGAGTATTAAGGATTAGTAGGATTTTTAACTTGGGAGAGATTAAGAAGGAAGCATGATAGAAGAAAGAGGAGAAGACAAGCTTTAAAATTGAAGAAGGTGAGAACAATCATCAACAAATTATGATGTCAAACTTGTAATAAAATTAAACTTTTCGGTGTGGGTACTTAACAAATTGGTATGTGCATTTAGAATTTACCCCTTTTTAAACAAAAATCATAGATCCTGGAATACAAGTAGAATTTTAAATTATGATCTCTATGTCCTATTTAAGTTTTGATATCTTCAATATTTTAGAGTTGTGTAATGCCCCAAATTATACTCTGAAAGTTTCAACGATATATCTCATTTTTGGATAAGATATTATAGCAGATATTCCAGGTGGGTACACAAGGCCTTTTATAATAAATAATCATTAGAGTATAAAAGCAGAGAAAACCTAATCCTGCTACAATCTATCGTAATATATAACATTGTCCAAAATACAATATTGAAAAAAATACGAACATAGATATTTATAAAAGTGAGTTGTTTGGAAGGGCTTAGATACAAATGCCTATTTAGACAAAGGAGGCCAACTCACTATATAAAAGATGATAATTTAGAGTCAAGTAAATATTGAGGGACAAAATAATTACAACAAAAAATAAATTTTGTTCGATGCTGATGGTTTCTTTTGAAAGAATGGGTCATCGATTACATTACTTGGGTATATGAAAGTAACCTAGAGGTTAGACATGACAAAAAAATAAAGAGTACGTGCTTATGAATAAAAGATGAGAGTGATAGTAATTTATCATGACAAAAGAGTGCATGTACATGAGACAAATAATAAAATATAAGTTAAAAGTCTTGATATAAAGCTGGACTTGTTATGATGCTTATTTTGAGTGAACAAATTCCAACAAAAAACTGGAACTAATTATTACTGTCTTAACTTAGAATTCTTAGCTTGGTAATTAGATTCTCATGTTGGTACACTACTAGATTATTAGTTGGCATGCGACCCTAGAAGTAATCTCATGGACCCTAGAAGCGCTTCCATAGATCTAAGAGGTAACTTTTCACCATATAGCTTTCATTTTACTCCATGTAACAGTTTTCTCCATATTTATTAAGGTCTGTACCAATCTCAGCTCATTTTTAGATGTTCCCATAAGTTCAAGAAATAATTATTATGGACCTAAAAGGTGACTTCTATCGTAAGGCATGTCCTCTTTACGGAATTGTTAAATTGATTACAAGTTTCAAGTCTTGTTAGTTTATACAGTGAAAGTAAGTGGGAGAACAATAATACAAGTTATATACAAGAGTTTTTACATGATCATTACAGATTAACATGCTTTTAATATAATGTTCTAATTGCTAAACTAGATTCTGCACTAGTTCCAATAAATCTTATATAGCTTTTGATCTTGAATTCGGATTAATCTGATCTTGAGCTTGTTAAAAAGAAAGTTCAAACTTATACAAATTCTCTTTTATGATCTTTTGATATTACTCACTTTATCTTTATCAAAATAGAGCTTGAAGTTAAAGTTGTTGTATAATTGAGTCTCACATCATGTTCTATAAAACCACAATATCTTTTTATTATAGACTCTAATTAAGATCGTTTTAGACATGTTAGAAAGATAATTCAATTGGCTGCAATTATTTTTAGTTACTTTTTTAGATTTCAACTCTATCATTCATAAACTTCGGCTCAAGTTCAGTTACTTTGTAAAAACAAGTTTTAAAGTAGAAAACCTCAAAACCACATAGCACATAACCATGAGGCCTGCAATGGTAAGGTTCACTCATGAGCGAAGCTTATCATGCTTTACCCCATGCACTTGTTATTCAAGATCTAAAGCTCAATATCAAATTAATCCTCATGGTTGTATAATAATATTTACTTCAAGCTCGGTTTTGATAAAGATAATGAATGAATTAGAGAAAAATTACAAAAGAGAAGTTGTAGATCGTTTAATTATCTTTACAACAGGTCCAACTGTACCGCTTGAATAGTAATTGAAACTGATAAAGTCAGAGAAATGATAATGACTTTATTAAATTAAAGAGATTATAAAATAGACCTAATACTTAACTTGTCTCAAACAAGTGAATACATAGCAACCACTATAGTCCCTCAACAAATATTACTCTTTTTCTCTTAATCTAGGAACATGTGAAGATAGATACTTAGCCATAATGGTTTTTTGGTCCGTTGATAATCTGATAACACAGAGATTTGACGAGAAAATCATGAAGGAAAGGAGAAAGTGAACCTACTCATACATCACGAATATGATGTAAGCCTTGTCCTTGATGATAACAATAATCTCTTATACAGATAGCCCTTCATTTTTTCTTGAATGCAACAATGAAGATGATGAGGGTTGATTGAAGATGATGACGGTAGGAGAAATATTATCGCCATGAAATTCCTCCTTTGATAGCTTAGTGACATGAGCCTTCCTCTCATGAGTGCATGAATAGAAGTTGGATGATGAAGAAGAAAAAATCTTAGTCCATAGATCTTTCTTTTGACGAAGAAGATGACCTTGTTAATGTCAAAGTCTCTCTCTTGGTGGATCTTTATAATTTTCTACATAAATTGGTGCCCCTTTTTGTATTGATGATCAAAGGTTTCTTATAGAGATCATGGATTTTTAAATCCTTCGTCTTTGGTTGTGACCTTTTAATCAAATCCAAATGTAATGTAGGTCATCTAATGAGTTATACTACATTTAATAATCCTAAAACTTTTCCAAGTGAACTCCCATGAAAACTATCATTGAAAAGCCCCCAAAATCGGTAGCTGATATTGCAATATCAATAGCGATATCGACTATATGGTGACTATGGAACACTGTGAAATTCACATTTCATAGTGTAGCAATTGCAATATGAACCGTTCTTCTCTGGCTCAGCTTAGCAGTGTTTCAGTAAAAAAACTATAAATTTTGATCTAGAAATTTAATTAAAGTAATTCAAGCGCCATTAGAGGAGAATTTAAAACTCTACAACTTCTCCATAGAGAGAATTTTCTCATTCTAACTTCAACATGATCAAATTTGGGCCTAAAGTTAATGTTTTTGCACAGTCTTCATCGACTTAATCTCACTCATTTTAGATCATCGTTTTGACTCTTCTTCATCCATGGAGCCGACCCATGACTTAACATTTTTTTACTGTCCACAATCACAACACCGCATCAATGTTTGTGAAGAATTTTCCAAAATTATGCACCAGCCTAGCAAACCTCATGGTTGGCGAGGCTAAGCAACATTGGCGTAGTTAGCTTTAGTAAGGCTAGCTGCCAGTGGGCTAGTCCCTCGTTGAAAGTAGTTCTCTATGAGGCTAGCCTTTAGCGAGGCTATGTCCATCGAGAGAGCTAGTATAGTTGATGCACAATAATATCTATTTGAAACCCAATTTTGGAAGGGCTAAAGGTTAAATTAGGAAAAGTATAATGCTCGAAAGTTATAGAAAATTGAATTCTCTTTCCAAAAATAAATAGAATAAATTTAATTGGATTTGTAGGTTAAAATATATAGTAAAATTACTAAGAGAGTATATGGGTGGCATGTTTTCTGACATTTGCACAGCCAACAACTTTAAGTCAAGTGTTGGCGGAATTAATTCAGGATTAGTAAAAAAAAAAAAAATACAAATAAAAGTTAAGTGATTTCAATTATCTTTTGTAAAAAAATAAGAATGAACTCATTTGGAGATATGAGACAAAATTTACACCTATTTTATCAAGAATAACTGTATAGAACAAAAGACCTTGCAGATGAACATGAGCCTCTCAACTAAATAGGGAAAGTGATGTCTTTTTGTAATGTCCATTTTTGCTATATGATTTTCTAATTCTTGGAAAATAAAATTTTAAATCTTAAAAGAGATTTTAAATGGAATAATAGGTAAAGTAAAAAGAGTTAAATAGTTAGATTAATTAATAAGATGATACTATGAATTTGATTAATTATCATCTAGTTAGATTAGTCTAATTAGATGATAATAGTTAGATTAATTCATGACCTTATATAACCTAACTCAAATACAAGCCAACTAAGCTAGCAATTTAGTTGAGTTAAAAAAATAAATTAGACTAATAAAAATAGATCATGGCCAAAGATATAATTTTTGTATATTATAATGCATGTGAGTACATTTATATTGATATACTATGAAATTTATATAAGGAAAATAACCAAAAAAAATGGATTTTTATCAATAAACATATATTGTACGGAGGAATGGAAACTCTCTAGTTTCTAAGACTTACTGATTGGGCTACTGGTAGGTCAACTACTCAAGAATTTAGGTCTTCTAACTTATCGGTAGGGCTACCAGCAGGCCAGTGGCTGATGACTTCAATTACCCTGTCCAACTGGTAGAGCAGTGGATTGATACCACTGATACAGGAGAACAACTGGAAGGTCTACTAGTAGCTCAATGTATCAGGGCACTGTACAAGAATTGATTTGACTAATTTACCATTATCGATTGATTTAACCGTTTTAAAGAAATGTTTAAGGACTGAACTACTAAATAAATGATTGAAATGGCATACTTAACTGATTATACACATTAAATCATTGATTCACTGAAAGAGAGAAGATAAGACACTGATTGAATACTAAAATTTGATTGGTTCTTAAACTACTGTACTGGCATTATTAATTTCTATGTTTACTGATACTGTTATTGTTATTAAACTTTATGATGATCAATTACTCTACTAAATTGACTAAATAACTGAAATTGAATAGAATTGAATATATATGGGATTTCGAGGGAACAATAGATTTCCATAAATTAATAGTTGAATATAACTATGCCACAATTTCTCTTATGAAAGGATCGATATAGCCTCCGATTAGGAATGATAATGGACGTGTCCACAGTTTATTTTGACTCTCTCTATACAAAATTTTAAATTAGAAATTAGAAATTGTCATTTTTAATTCAAAATTTTTTTACAGGACGGACCAAAAATTGATACGTGGATGCCTTCATTACCATTTCTAACTCCAATCAAACTACTATACCATTTTGTTGGGAGTCAATAGTGATATATTTAGACCATTCAACTTTATATTATTCTGATTTTACCATAATTAAAATACTATTAACTGAACGATTATAATTAAAATATGCAAATCAATGACTACATGAGAATTTTCGTTGTTTTACACACACATAAAATTTCATATGTCACTATGACACTAATTCCAATATGAAATTCTACTTTAACTATCCTTGATTGCTTTATTGAGGCCTTGGTTGTGCATCATCAGACACAAATCCTGATTAGAGATAGACCTATTTGAAAAGAGGAGGACCTTTCTTATTTTTATGAGCAGACGAAGTTATAGAACTTATTGACCACTTAACTACTTAGTTTTATGTCATTGGATTTATTTAGTAGATTTTATTTAAAGATGAATTATGTGCCTATGACATAATTATTGATTTTTAATATATATTATTTTAGAGATATTCCTCATTGCTACAATTTCCTTGGTTTTAATTACTACAAATTATGATATTTTTATGGAGATAATTGTTTGTTTATTTAATTGTTATTTTTCATATTTCGCTGTATTTTGGTTGTATTATTTATTAAGGCTGATCGTATTATTACATGGTGCCGAATGACTCAGTTATCACATTCGAGATTGTGATTTTGGGCTTTTATCTAGAACTTTAAGTTATTGGTTTGGTCACATGCCTGGGGGAGCTCGCTCGTCAAAATCCATAGGGGATATGCAAAGAGAGAGAGAGAGAGAGAGAGAGAGAGAGAGAGAGAGAGAGAGAGAGAGATAGAGAGAGAGATTGACTTTTTGCTTGTGTTATCCAAAGAGAGTTTTTGAAGATGACTGTATGGGATTTCCTTTTGAGTAAAAGCTAAGAACTTGAGGAGGAAGAAGAGAAGAAGAAGAAGAAAGAGGAAAATAAGAAGTAGGAAGAAGATGCTTTATATGAACTCATGCAAGAGAGAGGGAAGTGGTATGACATGCATAGAGTGATGAAATGAAGTATAGTGTGAGGTGTACTCTTCAACTACTCCCTCATACTTAATTACAAGGTCAGTAATTGGTCAATAGTTGACCCAAATCAAAGGTTTTGTAATGAGACAAAACTCTAACTAGGTAAATACAGTTATGGATTTGTAACAACTAGATCTTTACAATTTGAGATAACTATAGTTATGTAAACCCTACTATTGTCAATTAGCTGTCAGTTGGAAATTTTGAGTTAAGTTAAGCTGCCTCCCAAAAAGTGAGTGTAGAATAATATAACTTGGCTGCCAAATGTTACCTTAATTGTACCATTGAGCTACAAAGGCACTTTTCTATTTTTTATCTTGGGTAAGAATTTAAAGCTTACTAAATTTCTTTAAAAATTTTAAAAAATTAGAAAATTAGGCAAAATTTACCTTTATAAATTTGATAAATTTTATTGATAACCCAATAAAATATCGAATAATATATTTTACTGCACTTTAGTAATATATATATGAATTCAATTTAACTATATAAGAACTCATTTACATCAATCTTATGAAGGGCAAAAAGAGTGGAGAGAATCCTATTTGTCATACGAAATTCATTCTCCATATTAATTCCTAGACCATAAAAGTTGATAAAAAAAAAAAAGAAATTGAAATAAAATACAGTTTTCTTTTATGTCATCATTTATCATTTAGAAACTTCCATCTCGGTACTAAGTACTCGGTCTTAATTTTTATCGTCTGCATCCAATGAGTTTTTCATAAAGACGTAGATCTTAAATGTATTTGCTAGAATTGACCTTCTCCCTCAGTCTACGTTGGACCACATGTACTAAAAGCAATTCTCGATGTTATTTTAATTATAAGTGGGATTTGTATACCACTTGTCATGATAGAAAACACAAGATAAGTTTTCTTTTTCCTAGTTTTCACTATCACATAATAACGACGAGGTAGACAATTTACTTTCATATAGTTTTTCATAATGAGAATATACAATCTAAACATATTTTAATTTTTGCAATTAGTTCACTAATATCATTTTGTAGTTCATATTTTGTGTGAAGATTGTGAATTGAATACTCAATCCCTCCAATTTAGCATGAGGAACCATAATAAATAAATAAGAAAAATTTTAAGAAAACTTACTAACTTTAGCTTTCATGAGAAGAACAATTTATTTATAAAATGTTTTTTTCTCTACTCTTAGAAATAATGAACTAATTTCAATTAACTCATAAAGTGTTTAATGATCTATTAGATAATATGTTTAAGAAAATATTTTTGTTACACCCTCAAAAATTTCTAAAAAATAACAAAGTTATGAGTTTTCTTGTACAAAAATAGCTTATATTGGTAAATCCATGTTACTTATCATGTTTATCACCTCTTGATAAGTAATTCTCAACATGTATATATTGAGTTCCAATGAATGGTTATATGCTGAGATAAAACATAAGTTTTCAACCTATGTTTATATAAATTGCTTTGAATATTTACTTTCTTGGGGTACAGTTCTTAATTATGAATGATAAGTATAGTAATTTTAGTTTGTTGTGTGCACTCATAACCCAATTTTTGTGATTAATAGAAAAAATTAATTATAAATTATTTTTATTGATCATATTGTCAACTCTAATATATTTTTAGTATTTTATGGCCTTTTTGTATGGTTTTATGTAAAAGGTAATAAAAAAATCAAAGCATATCTCAAATACAAGTTTGACTAATCAATTGATAGGTTTGGTTATTGACAGCCAGCCACTATAACCATATACTAAATCTATCGGAGAGCAACTATTAATGTGGCCTCTAACATGACTTTGGATAGTCATGATGGTTGAAGCAATATTTGAAGATTTTCTCATATAAAAAGAGTTTCCTTTTAATAGAATTCTTGTTAGGATTTTTGAGATGGTATAAATACCCAATATAATTTAGAGTTTTTAACAAGAAAAATATAGTTAATAATATTTTTTTAGTTTTTAAAAAGAGATTTGAGAATAGTTTTGTACTCTTTCATAGTTATTGATAAAAAAAATCTCATTTATCAATATATTGATGGCTACGATGAGTATGAGTAACTAAATATCTACGTTGGTTCAAATAAGTTAACAAACCGTAGAAAATTTACCGGTATGTTTTTAATTGCTTATCATACTTAATTGTTTTACTGAAATTGATATTTTTGGTACCCTATTATCTTGTTAGGATTTAAATATGCTTTTTAGTCTTTGATGATATATAGTTTGATAGTATATTCATTACTTAGTTTTTAATACACCATAGACAATTTAGGTACAATGTATACTTAGACTTTGAATATTTATTTTTATTATTCTTATGTCATGCTTAAATTAACTCAAAATATATATAGGATTAACCGTGGGAAATACCCAAATTATCAAGTTTGCAACTTTATTTATTTTTGTACTTCAAAAATATATTTTTTGGTTGTAGAAAGACTATGTAATCTATACAACTAATATTACTAAGCATAAGCATATTCGGTAAATTATTCTATAGAATAGTTAACTTATCTGACTAGCAATTTTCTCTAGATAATTGATAATCAATCAATCTTTAGTTTAGTAAATTAAAAATCTAGTTTTTTATTCCATAATTTATTTCTTTTATAATTATCTAATACAATAAAAAACGATTCTTGAAAGAGCGATATTGGATTTACCACCCTTATACTACTTGTGGTTCTCTTGCATTTAGAAGTGTATGATATAAATCATAGTCAAGTTTTTGGCATTGTTGCCATAGATCCATACTATTATGTTATAAATTAGTATAGATTATGATTCCTACATTATTAATTTTGAATTTACATAACCAGTTGGAGGAGAACCTCTATTAGTAGGCTCGTTTAATTGTACTTAGAACCATAAATACTTCCAATCCAGTAATCACTTCACAATATGAACAATTACAATAACAACAACATGAATAACAGTAATAATACCGGATTTGGAGATGACAACACACATGACAAGAATAGCCATTAGGCAATATGCGGTCCTTGCGTGATTATCTACAACATGATCGGACAATCCAACTTTCATGTATATTATTTCTTAAATATGAGATATTTCAAAATTAAATCTGGAGTAGCACAACTCTTGCCTAAATTCTATGAGATGGATGTGAAGAGCCCGTATTTGCACATTCGAGAATTTAAAGAGCTTTGCTCTACTATTATTCTTCAAAACATTACTACAGAGCAACTAAATTTTAAACTCTTTCAGTTCTCCCTAAAGGATAAGGTAAAAAAATAACTACACTCATTACGCTCCAATTCAATAGGAAGATGGGATGAGATTCAAAAAGAATTCTGAAGAGATTCTTTCCTTCACATCGTACTAACAATATTGAAAGCAAATTCTCAATATTGGTCAAAAGGAAAATGAACCTTTGTTAGAGTGTTTGGATCGATTTAAAGATTTGCTACTTCTATGCCCATATCATGGCTTCAAGATATGGAGGACATTAATTCCTTCTATCAAGGGCTAAACACTACAACCAGACAATTTATAGAAACTACATGCAATGGTAAATTTTTGAATGAGGATGCTGATGAAGTATAGGAATATCTTGACTCACTTGCTGAGAATTCACAAGCCTGAGAGACAAAGGATACTTAGAAAATAAATCAATTAATAGAAAAGCCTCAGAATAGAGATGAACTTATTAAATAGGGGAAACTGAATATATAGCTGCAAGTTTGAAAAAGTGGAAATTGTTAAGGCGATTGAAAAAGTTCCGAAAGTTTGTGATATTTATCAATAACGAGGACATGTAACTCGTGAAATGGATGGAGAAGGACTATCAAAGTGATCGATCTGGCGTGATTCTCTTTTGGTTTGTGTAGCCTACCCCAAATACTTGGGATAAAAGGCTCAGTTGTTGTTGTTGTTGTTGTCGAGGACATGTAACTCGTAATTATCCAACCCTTCTGAGAAAGTACTTAATGAACAATCTAACGTCTTTTACATTGTTCCTCAACTAACAAATAACTCTTATTCACAAACTTATAATCCTAGTTAGAGGAATCATTCAAACTTAAATGGAAACAACGGTTTAACTAGCAAAACAATCCACCCAATAATCCGACACCACAATAATACGTCCAACCTTCTAATCAACCTTCGGTGTATCAACCGTCAGCAAAGTGAAATATTGAGGATAATATTAGGTTGATACAGCAGAGAATAGATCAAATGATCGAAGTACAACAACAATTTATTTAGTCGCAACAAACGATCAACAATCAAAATGCAATGGCTTTTAGTGATAGAATATCTCATATAAGCCACCTTAGTTCCACTCTATAAACTCAAGAGAAAGGTAAGCTACCATCTTAACCGGAGACCACCAATTCAGGTAAAATTGAAAGGATAAATATTATTATTTCTTTAACTAATAAGGATATACCTAAGATATTTGCTACAACTAGTTTGCAAAGTGAAAAAGTACTTAATGAGCCCATTTCAAAAAGAGACATTGAAGAGAAACAAGGTGAGATGATTCAGCACAACAATCTAAACATGGCGATCCTAAAGAGTCAATTTCCATGACTTATAAGTCATATGTACCATTTCCCCAATGTTTCAAAACTAAAAACATTAATATATCTTATGCTGATAATTTAGAAATTTCAAAAGATGCAGATTAATATCTCTTTGTTGGAAATAATTAAGCAAGTGTCCTCATATGCAAAATTTTTTAAGGACACGTACACAATTAAAAGACACTTAAATGTACAATTTTTTTTTCTCATAGAGCAGATAAGTGCATTATTCCACTCTAAAATACTTTTTAAATATAAGGATAATGGATGTCCAACTATTTATATATGATAGGTTAATACAATATTGAGAAAACTCTACTAGATTTGGGAGCTAGTGTAAACTTTTATCATACTCAGTTTACAAGCAACTGGGTTTAGGAGAATTTAAACCTATACCTATCAAACTACAATTGGCTAATAGGTCAGAAAGGTATCCTAAAGATGTTGTTGAAGATGTTCTAGTACTGATTAAAAATTCCTACTTTCCGATAGACTTTATAGTTATCAATACTGCACCTATAAAGAGTTCACGTCTTCACATTCATGTTATCTTTCGACGTTCATTTTTAGCCACTGTTAATGCTATTATCAATTATAGGAATGATGTGGTGAAGTTATTGTTTGGAAATATCATCTTTGAGCTTAATATTTTCAATGTTAGTAAGCAACCAAATATCAATATTGATGAATTATAAGACATTAATTATATTGAGAAAATCCATGAAGAAGGAGACATCATGCCTTTATGCATCTCTGATTCATTAGAGTTTGCATTGACAATGGATGATGGCTTCCTTGAATGACTCAATTCCAAAAATACCGCTAATATAATAAAAATTTTAACTGATGCTCAATGTTCAAATGTCACAGGATGGATTTCTAAAATAGAAGAGCTACCTCCAACCACAAAGAATTGATACCATCTGATATCCAAACCCCCAATACTTGAGCTAAAACCTCTACTAGAGAATCTCAAGTGGGCGTGACCTAGGGTAACATTTCTGATTACAAGTAAAATGCGTAGTTATTTTAGTTTATTTTATGCATTCGTGATCCATTTTTAGTGATTAACAAAAAAAATTAATGATAAATTATTTTTATTAATCAAATTCTCTGCTGTAATATATTTCTATCATTTTGTAGTCTTTTTGCAGGATTCTATGGGAAGGAAATTGAAAAATCAAAGCGTATTTCAAATGTAAGTCCAGAACTGAACATTCACAGGTTTGGTTGTCGATGACCAGAAACAAAACTCTAAATAAAAACTATAAAATACAAAAAATATTAAAATGGATAATTTGATTAAAAAATAATTTATTATTAATCTCTTGTATTAATCACCAAAATAGATTACGAGAGCGTAAAATAAACTAAAATAACTACATTTGTTTTCTCGTAATCATACCTCCAAACTTGAGTTTTGCTAGTCCCTAACAAAATTATCAAATTAAGAAAATAAAATAAAATTCTAGCTAGAAGGAAAATAAATCATAACCCACATGCGTAGGAATCACGATTGCACTTAGCATGTGCAATAAACAGTTAAACCCTTAATTTACCTTAGTGAACGAGTGGAATTTTGTGAGGGTTTCCAGTGATGTTTCCTACAAATATCATGAAATGTTTGGTTTAATAAATAAATAAAATAAAAAATA